>OX465295.1:271574853-271873475 GCA_949987735.1 Leucophora obtusa | reverse complement strand
ATTTTAGATAAAATTATTTACTATCTCGAATCGAACAAAATGTATGTTGATTTAAATACAGTTATATATTTTTATTTATTTATTTACTTATTTTTACAATTTCAAGCCAAGCCCATAGGGCCAAATATGGCTCACATACATCTCACTAAAAATACTACTAAATAAAGCATATATAATTAATAATAAAGTAAAATTAATTAATTTACAAAAATAATCAAACATAATTATGCATTTAAAAATAAAAAAAAGATAGATACAAATGTGTATAGAATTCTTTCTCTTTATATTTACTTTTCCCTAATGATTCCCTGTAGATTATTGCGTAAAATAATGAATAATAAAGTTTTCTTCACAAGGTAAATGAAAAATTTTCTTAAACTAGATGAAAAAGCTTCATATAATTTAGGAATCTAGTTTTAATGAAACTTTTTCATTAAGTGTATGAAACTTTTAATAAATAAAGTGAATATTTTCACAACATTTTATGAAAAATTCCATTAATTCAATAAAAAGTTTCAGTGAACGAGGCCCAGTGAAAATTCATCGGTTTTATACAAAAATATATTAATATCATTCAGATAACACAGTACAACAGCCAATCTGGGGGGTGAGAAATTCCAAGTCAGGGTGATGGTACTAGGCCAGTATAGTAAAACCCTCAAAGGGTTTGGCGTTCGTATGTGTCATTTTTTTTTATGACCTTTTAAATTTTTTCCTTATCTTGATGTTTTTTCGCTTAGTTGTGACTCGAGAACCACTTGTCCGATTTTGATGAAACAAATTTAGAAAAATTTAGAATTACAATTTCTTTAATCCGTTCATATAACATTTTTCTTTATAATCAACAGTTTTGCCGGTAAAAATAAATTTGTGGAGAAAAAAAAATATTTTTTTGCCTAAAAATTAAAAATTTTTTTTTTTAAATTCATAAAAAATTTTAATTTTTAGGCAAAAAAATATTTTTTTTTCTCCACAAATTTATTTTTACCGGCAAAACTGTTGATTATAAAGAAAAATGTTATATGAACGGATTAAAGAAATTGTAATTCTAAATTTTTCTAAATTTGTTTCATCAAAATCGGACAAGTGGTTCTCGAGTTACAACTAAGCGAAAAAACATCAAGATAAGGAAAAAATTTAAAAGGTCATAAAAAAAATGACACATACGAACGCCAAACCCTTTGAGGGTTTTACTATACTGACCTAGTGCCATCACCCTGACTTGGAATTTCTCACCCCCCCGACAATAATCCCAAAAATGTTCCATAGTGTAATTATCGCAGTTAATTAATTGGTTGTTTTCCTCCACTATACATATTCATATAAAAAAACGAGTAAAAAGGTTAAAGTCGGCCATGCCGACTATACAATACCCTACACCAGTCTGGTTAAAAGCCAACTAATGTTTGGATCCGAAATTCGAATGGGTTAAAATGGGACTTGTGTCAAAATTTTCTATAATATGAGTCAGCCAACCAAATTTCATTAAAATATCTTAATATTTGCGACCTGCAGTTTGTAACCAAGCCAATTTTGGGGGGACCCTTATATGGGCACTAGGTCTAAACATGGATCGGTGTTAACCAAAATCAATAGGCTTCGTCCTTGGGCTGATATATGTCGGTATACCAAATTTCATCAAAATATCTTCACTCACAATATTTTTTCCTTAAAATCAACCGAATATGTACATTAAAACAATTGAAAATAAGTTAAAAAAAGGACTACCCACTTTTCGTTCAAAACAATTGTATTTTGTCGTTTATTTTTAATTGTTAATTTATTAACTGGCAGATTCGGTAAAAATAATAGATTTCTCGTTTATTTTAAAATTAATCGTATTATAACAACTGATTGTTTTTAACAGAAAATTTTGATTGAATATTTTAACTTCTACCGAAAGTCCGTATTTTGTGTATTTTGTTTATTGAATGACTGATAGAAAAAGTTAAAAAATATATTTCTTTGCAATTTAACTACTTATTCAATTGAAACAACTCTACTGATTTACTTTTTAAACAACTGTTGAACTTTTACGGTAAAGTTATTGTGAGTGTTAATATTTGCGGCCTGCAGCGTATAAACAATATAATTTTGGGGGATCCTTATAGGGGCACTAGGTCTCAACATGGACCGGTGTTAACCAAAATCAATAGGCTACGTTCTTGGGCTGACATAGGTCTGTGTACCAAACTTCATCAAAATATCTTAATATTTGAGACCTGCAGCGTATAAACAATATAATTTTGGTAGGACCCTTATATGGGCACTAGGTCTAAACATGGACCGATGTTCACCAAAATCAATGGGCTGACATAGGTCGGTGTACCAAATTTCATCAAAATATCTTAATATATGCGACCTGCAGCGTATAAACAATATAATTTTGGTAGGACCCTTATATGGGCACTAAGTCTAAACATGGACCGATATTCACCAAAATCAATAGGCGTCGTCCTTGGGCCGACATAAGTCGGTGTACCAAGTTTTATCAAAATATCTCAATATTTGCGACCTGCAGAGTGCGCACAAAAATGCATGGACAGACAGACAGACGGACATCGTTAAATCAAAAAAATAAAAAAAAATTCTGAGCCGATCGGTATACTATAACGTGGGTCTAGGACTAATATTTTTTGGTGTTACAAACATCAGCACAAACTTATAATACCCTGACCACCTAGTGGTGTAGGGTATAACAAAATTGAATGCAGTTGAATAAGACCAAAACTGCGATAAAATTGGATGAAATTATATCAATTCAAATATCTTTTTTATTTGTTTATATACAATTTGATTAATCCATTTTCTGGATGAAATTTTATATAATTTAGTATGATGCCAAATAAAAAATAAACTGAATAAATTTTGTTTCACGGGTAGTATCATATATTATCATATCTGCAACTGTATAAAAGATTTTGTTCATGAGGTACCATATATGAGCATATATTGTTTAAATGCCTCCATATATGATCATATCTAGTTTAACTGGCACCATATATAGTTATATATTGTTTAAATGATACCATATATTAGATATTGCTAAAATGCCACCATATATATTAAGATCTAGCTCTATATATTTACAACTGTATATGCAATTAGATCAGCCATGCTATGTAATATATAATCATATATAGAATATCTAGTATTATAAAGGCCGATATCTAATTAGATGGAATTATATATACCACAATATAAGGAAAAATTTTGGAAAAAGACGTCATATATAATTATATATGGATATACATAACCACATGTCTATTTATATATTGTAATATATGCCACAAATGATTATATATAATTTTTTTTACTCGGGCAGTGAAAACAGGGCCGGTTTGAAAGGACCTGTTGCATGACTAATGAAATCAGGACCGGTGTAAAAGTACCTAACCGGTGACCTGTCTCGTAACCGGTGAAAACAAGACTTGTCTCAAAGTACCGGTACTGTGACTGGGGAAAAGAGCACCGGTTTAAAAGTACCCGTGACAGTTGAAAATGCGACTAAACCAGCACATTCATGTGGTACAAATATTAGAGTTGTTAATTATTCGGGTGTTTATTTTGATCGATTAAACGATCAAAACAATTTTGATCGAACGATTATATTTATGATTAATTATTCAGTTATTGGATTAATGCTTAACGTTTTGAGTAGGCGCTTAGTAATCAAGTCATTCACCAGATTGTTGTACAACTGTGTGTAAATACTATTTATTTTTTATATTGGCAATTATTTATTATACCCTACACCACTATGTGGTCAGGGTACTATAAGTTTGTGCTGATGTTTGTAACACCAAAAACTATTGGTCCTAGACCCACCTTATAGTATACCGATCGGCTCAGAATTTTTTTTATTTCGGTTTAACGATGTCCGTCCGTCCGTCTGTCGGTCTGTCCATGCATTTTTGTGCGCACTCTACAGGTCGCAAATATTAAGATATTTTGATAAAACTTGGTACACCGACTTCCGTCGGCCCAAGGACGACGCCTATTGATTTTGGTTAAAATCGGTCCATGTTTAGATCTAGTGCCCATATAAGGGTCCTACCAAAATTATATTGTTAAACGCTGCAGGTCGCAAATATTAAGATATTTTGATGAAATTTGGTACACAGAGCTAACTTGGCCCAAGGACGAAGCCTATTGATTTTGGTGAACATCGGTGCATGTTTAGACCTAGTGCCCATATAAGGGTCCTACCAAAATTATATGGTTTATACGCTCCAGGTCGCAAATATTAAGATATTTTGATGAAATTTGGTACAAAGACCTACGTTACCCCATGGACGAAGCCTATTGATTTTGGTGAACATCGGTCCATGCTTAGACCTAGTGCCCATATATATATGGTTTATACGCTGCAGGTCGCAAATATTAAGATATTGTGATGAAATTTGGTACACCGATTTATATCAGCCCAAGGACGATGTCTATTGATTTTGGTTAACACTGGTCCATGTTTAAACCTAGTGCCCATTTAAGGGTCCCCCCAAAATTGGCTTGGTTACAAACTGCAGATCGCAAATATTAAGATATTTTAATGAAATTTGGTGCGCTGACTCACATTATAGAAAATTTTGACAGAAGCCCCTTTTAACCCATTCGAATTTCGGATCCAAACATTAGTTGGCTTTTACCCACACTGGTGTAGGGTATTGTATAGTCGGCATGCCCGACTTTAACCTTTTGACTCGTTTTTTAAACTACTAATAAGTATATGATCAAGCCTTATTATTTAGCAACTTGTAGCCACTTATTTGTTTAGCTGCTTACGTATAACTACTTATTTTTTACATTTTTGTAATGTAGTAGACCCAAATTATACTGCTTATTATTTAGATATTAGTATTGAGTACCCATTATTGAGATTTTGCTGGGAAGGGAGTATATGGAATTTCCCGAAGATTTTTTTTACCTATGTATGTTTCAAATAAATAAGTGGCATCCCTTAGTTTGGAACTTAGGCAATATGGGTATAAAAATTATTGTTTTCTCGAGTGCTTTAATGATGCGTACAGACAAATCTAATTTTCTTAAATTTCAGACATATTTTCATACAAAAAACGGCTTAATTTTTAACCCTAAAATTGTGGATTGAGCCGCTAAAAACACGTGTCTCTCATTACCTAAATATCATTAAGATCTTTGGGTCCGCGTTGGTAGACCTACCTTGATAGTTTTTCCATTTTTATTTTGGTTTTTTTTTTTGGAAAAATTGTTTATATGAAATGGCACTTAAGACGCACAGTTTGTTTACTTTTTCTTATTTTTTCGCTTAGGTTTCAGAGCTCTCACATTTCTGAGCACTGGTTCTTTCTTTTGGCTAGTGTTTAGCTGTCTATTTTTTTCGTTTCAATTTTGTTGTGTTGTTTAACTTTTGGTTGATGATGTTTTTGTTGTAGTATTGTTTTTTGCTTCACACATTTACTTATATACATATTTATTATATTTACATACATATATTAAATTCAATTGTTCAAATATTCATGCACACTAGGGTTCTCCAAAAAAAATTTTTTGAGTTATTGACCGGGCTAAAAAAAAAATTAGGATAATCGGATATCGGGAAGACGTGTAATCCGTACACTTAGCATAATACGTCAGTAGACAAATCTGTCAATCCGGTTTCAAATCGATTTGACTTATTTTTAACAAATTTTTAGTTGAAACACTGATTTAAGCAAAGATTTTAGTTATCTTCATTTAACACAATATTAAAAATCCTCAGTAATTTAACTTATTTTGTGTGTTAATTTTTAAAACTATTTATAACTAGTTTTTAAATTTTACAACATTTATTGTTAAAATATAATATTTTCTTGTTACTGTTATTACCCGGTAGATGGCGCCACCAATATATCCGAAGTGTTAAAGATGGCGCTATTTCTTTCCCTCCCGATTTTTTTAAAATGGCCCATATCTCGAAAACTAAGAGGTATAGAGCAAAATTGAGCAAAAATGGAACTTGACGGGGCCTTGGACCCTCGGAAATTTTTAATAAAAATTTTCCACTTCATAAAATGGCCCATATCTCGAAAACAAAGCGAGATAGAGCAAAACGGACAAAATGTTTGTTCCTCTAGAGTGCCCTTATATGCCCTCACATGATATGGACTAGGCCCAGAGAGGGTCCCGAGACCCTAAATTTGGATAAATTCTACGACTCAGTATAATTACAGATAAAACTGTAGTTTTACTAATTTCTTACTCAAGATCAACAAATTTTATTTTAAGCCAAAAAACAGGAATAAATTTTGTTAAAGTAACAAATTTTTCTGTCCAGACAGGTTGTTGAAAAAATTATAATATAGAGACAATCTGACAATAAATATAAACAATAATACAATTTAATGGAAAATCACTGATGACGCCTGTCCAAAGAAAAAAGGCAGAAACTAGATCTAGTCTGATTTGCAGATTAATAATGTGTTTATAGCTTTGAAAAAATGTTTATTCTTCTTCTTAACCTCAAACCTACATAACAGACGCATTATTTTGAGTGTATTCCAAACTTCAGGGCCGATGCGGAACGTCTTCCCGATATCCGATTATCATAATTTTTTGGAGGACGTGGTTTTACACCCAAATAAATATTTCCAAGGGGTATTCCGGACAATAACTCAAAATTTATTATCCTCCATACAAGCTTGGACAGCCTAATGCACACATATGTATATATTAGAGAAGTTCTGCGATGTATAGAAATCTATCAAAATGAACTTTCAAAGTGCAGAATCATAATTTATACTTAACTATATTTTCTGGAAGCTATAAAAGTGATAAGCCGGTTGGAAAATATCGAAGTTATTACAAGCCTACGGGAAATTTTAACAAACTGTCACCGAACTGGCCCCTTTATATGAAATAGACTGGTCACTTTTACATGGCGTTGTCATAGGAGGGGGAAATTGACCACTTGTGACATGTCACAAGACAAATCTTAGGACAGCCCAGTGTATAAACGGTAATGACATATCATTATTTTTTGGACTACCAGTAATGACACCCACTTACCTTCTGCATTATTTTAAAACATATAATAATGAGTTACTGATAATTACTTATTTTTATCATTATTTCAAATAGAAAATAATTTTTTAGATTTTTTTGAAAATTTTTTGAAATCTATTTTTAGACACAATATTTTTTAAACACATATATGTAACCACATATTTTTTGATTTTTTGTATGTTGGCGATTAAGCTTACTTGTGTGCAGCAGGTCAATTGTGTTTTTATCTAATAAGTATTACATGTCGATATATTTCAGATGGTAGAGCTGTTGACTGGCAATCTGTAGACCCAGGTTCGATTCCCGCACCAGCAAATTTTATTAAAAAAAAAAAAAAAATACAATAAAAAATATTTTTTTTTATATAATTTATTTTTTAGAAAATCTATTTTTAGCCTCATTATTTTTGTCAGTACTGGTAAGCACATAGGTAACGATATATTTTTTGATTTTTCGTATGCTGGTGTGTAAGGACAACTCATTATTTTTCGCGACATCGCCATATAAAGGTAATAAGAAATGTAATAACAAAAGTAACTAGTTACCATTACCAAGTATGTAGTTACATAACCACACATCTGGTAATGATTTTCTACACTGGGAGGTTACTGAACTCTCATAAAAAACAATGTTCAGTTAATAGCTTTTAAATGAAAAAAGTGAATTAACTCATTCGCAACTGCTAAGATTTATTTTAATTTTTTTTTGGATACCTCTAATGTACATTCTTCATTCATAAATATTTTTTGGCGTTTTGTTTGTCCTTTCTCATTTAGTTTAACTTTTACAAATTGTTTGCCATTGGAATAATTTATTAGCTGGCTTTGGTTTTCTTTTATGTGGGATTTGAATGTGTTTGTTAAACACTTTCACATTTTCTTTATGGGTTTGTGTGAGTTCGTTTGTGGTTTTTCATGGATTTTATTTTCATTAAGTTCTTCCTTATACCTATCGTACATATGTACATTAGGGACATAACTTTTACAATTTTTCCAAATATCATTTCTCCAAGGCAAAATCAAGTAGAGCATGGAAAAATGTTAAGAACTACGATTATACTTTTTCGCGATCTTTAAAAAGTTTTATATAAATTAATTTTTTTTTAATTTAAAAAAAGTAATATTTCACTCCAAATCAGTAAGTTTTTTCTAATTTTCTAATACAAACATCAATAAAAATCTTTAATTTATATTTTTGGGATATACATTAATTGCATTAAAGGAATTAAATATGCTAAAATCCCAAACGTATTTTACAAATTCTGAAAAATAATCTGTTGGAGGCATGTCCCTATCCGGATTTCATTCTTGCCTAAGGAAATTGTCAGGGGACGATGTTTTTAGAATTTCTGGAAATATTTGTTAAGTTAAATTACAAACTCAATCAGAATTTCTTATTCTCGTCCCTTTACTTAATAAAATAAAACGAGTAAAAAGGTTAAAGTCGGGCATGCCGACTATAGAATACCCTACACCAGTCTGGGTAAAAGCCAACTAATGTCACCAAAATCAATAGGCTGCGTTATTGGGCCAATATAGGTCTGTGTACCAAATTTCATCAAAATATCTTAATATTTGCGACCTGCAGCGTATAAACAGTATAATTTTGGTAGGACCCTTATATGGGCACTAGGTCTAAACATGGACCGATGTTCATCAAAATCAATAGGCTTCGTCCGTGGGCCAAAATAGGTCTGTGTACCAAATTTCGTCAAAATATCTTAATATTTACGACGTGCATCGTATAAACAATATAATTTTGGGGGGACCCTTATATGGGCACTAGGTCTAAACATAGACCGATGTTCACCAAAATCAATAGGCTTCGTCCTTCGGCTGCCATAAGTCGGTGTACCAAATTTCATCAAAATATCTTAATATTTGCGACCTGCAGCGTATAAACAATATAATTTTGGTAGGACCCTTATATGGGCACTAGGTCTAAACATGGACCGATGTTCACCAAAATCAATAGGCTTTGTCCTTGGGCCAACGTAGGTCTGTGTACCAAATTTTATCAAAATATCTTAATATTTGCGACCTGCAGCGTATAAACCATATAATTTTAGTAGGACCCTTATATGAGCACTAGGTCTAAACATGGACCGATGTTCACCAAAATCAATAGGCTGCGTTACTGGGCCAATGTAGGTCTGTATACCAAATTTTATCAAAATATCTTAATATTTACGACCTGCAGCGTATAAACAGTATAATTTTGGTAGGACCCTTATATGGGCACTAGGTCTAAACATGGACCGATGTTCACCAAAATCAATAGGCTGCGTTATTGGGCCAATATAGGTCTGTGTACCAAATTTCATCAAAATATCTTAATATATACGACCTGCAGCGTATAAACAGTATAATTTTGGTAGGACCCTTATATGGGCACAAGGTCTAAACATGGACCGATGTTCACCAAAATCAATAGGCTGCGTTATTGGGCCAATATAGGTCTGTGTACCAAATTTCATCAAAATATATTAATATTTACGACCTGCAGCGTATAAACAATATAATTTTGGTAGGACCCTTATATGGGCACTAGGTCTAAACATGGACCGATGTTCAAAAAAATCAAACTTGTTCGTCCTTGGGCCAACATAGGTCTATGTACCAAATTTCATCGAAATATCTTAATAGGTGCGACCTGTAGAGTGCGTACAAGATTGCATGGACAGACAGACAGACGGACGGACGGACGGACGGACAGACGGACATCGTTAAATCGAAATAAAAAAAAATTCTGAACCGATCGGTATACTATAAGGTGGGTCTACGACCAATATTTTTTGGTGTTACAAACATCAGCACAAACTTATAATACCCTGACCACATAGTGGTGTAGGGTATAAAAATGTATCAAAAATAAAAATCTGAAGCATATTAGAAATCGCTTTCCGTGCGGGAGGTTTTTCACCAGATTGATTTAAAAAAAACTGTTTTTATTATCAGTAGTGCGATTCTCTAACTTTCTTAACGATTTTATCGATTTTTTTAACTAACGACAATTGTCGGTTGAGTTACCGAAAAAGTGATTCTCTATATTTCAGTTACCCGACTAAAAAAGATGTTATATAATCATATATCACCATATATAAACCCATATATACGTCCATATCTAATTTGATCCGAATATTGGAATATATAATTATATCAAGCGAGATAAGCATGTTATCTCACCTGATACAATTTGATCCGAAAAATGGGTCTATCTAACTGCATCAAATTATATATAAATACATATAATTTTATGAAGATTTTCGAAGAAAATTTTAGTAAATATTATTGAGATCACTTATTTCATTCATATTAAATACTAATGCTAGATGTTTAGAACAATTTTTGCTAATAAACTTGGAAATAGCTGAAAATAAAACATTACAAAAATTTGTCGGAACAACTTTTTCTAGGTTAGAGTTTTGGTCTTTCTTATAAAATGTGTGTCTTTCTTATAAAATAAAAAATTAACTAATTAGAAATTTATTAATTCAGTTCGAGGCCAATTTCCTTATTATGAATTAATATAAGTACTTTTTTTCAAAAACTGCTATTTTTCTTCATCAGGATACTCTCCTGACAAATACTTCACAGAGTTTTTGCCTTCAAAAAACCTCTACACTTTCAGGAATGAAAAGACGATCGTTTCGGGGATTACGCCACCACTTTCTAAAGAAAACTGATGAAGGGGACCTGGAAAATCCCCGAAACGATCGTCTTTTCATTCCTGAAAGTGTAGAGGTTTTTTGAAATCAAAAGTATTTGTCAGGAGAGTATCCTGATGAAGAAAAAAAAACAGTTTTTGAAAAAAGTACTTATTATGTTAATTCATAATAAGGAAATAAGCCCCGAACTGAATTAATAAATTTTTAATTAATGAATTAAAAAGGTCGAAAAAAACAATTTTTATTTTTTTAAATAAAAATTAAAAATCAATAAAAAATTAACTTTCACAACTAATTTTTTTTTTACGGAAAAATAAATGAACTTAAACCATATTTATTTCAACATATGTTTGTCTAATTTTTAAATTTAAAAGTAAAAATAATTATTTCGACCTTTAATTCCACAATGAAAAAAAAAATGTTTCAATTATTTATTTCTTTAAAATTATTTTTAGTTTAATAAAGAGTATTTCGCCAACTATTTGAAAAATATATGTTAAATTCAATTATAAACATTTATTTATATATCAAAGTGCAAACTTCAAAACCAGATCCACAATTTCGGAGTTTTTTTTAATTTTAATAGTGCAATTAAACTTTATAAAATTTTGTATAATTAGATATCATGTCAGATAAATTAATACAGAAAATTAATACAATTTTATATTAACTTTGTTATATTTTTTGATATAAGATTGTTTAGAGAAGCTTATACGCCATTATATATAATTATGTATAAACTATATTTGCTGATCTCTTAGTATATAGCTGGAGACCAAATCGCATATGATTATATATAACGTCATATCAAACATATTTATAAAACCAAAGTGTTAATATAAATCTATATGGTCATATAAAGCCACACATATAAACATTTATAATTATATCAAATCATATAAGATTATATGAAAACTTTTTTAGTCGGGTAACGATATATGTAATTCGTTAGTAAAAGCTACCGAAAAATTTCGGTAGATATAAAAAATACCAAACAATTTGATGGAAAATGTTTTTTAATAAATAAATAATTTAAAAATATATTTTTTGTATTCTTAGCACATAAAAGTTCTATATATTTTTTAAATAAATTCTCTTTTTATCGCAAAATAAAATGTATTTAAAAAATTAACCATAACGTGCTTCTATTTTCAACAAAATACCTTCAAATTCTTTAAAGAATGAATGGGTTGTAATTATGTGTTTTTATTTTGCCAGACTTTTTCATTTCCCGGGAAGATTATAAATATAATAAATTCGAGATATATTGTACTTGAAAAACTCGATTTTTATTCAAACCGGTGTGTTATCAACGATTTGCAGAATTTTGGTACACGTGAAGTACAAGACTGAATGAATTTAAATTTTAAATATAAAAAAGCGCATAGAAATCACTCGCGAATTAATGAAATGTGAACCAATCATGTTTTAAATATTGTAAAAGTATGTGAAGAACCCCTGGACAACCCACGGTTTTGACTCGCAATTACAAAAAATACAAAATCATGCACAGCGATTATTGTTCTACTCACTTTGATGTTCTGATCACATAAATGGCCTTAACCTAATAACCAATCACAAAATTTTCACTATTTTTCTAAGAATTTTATGCGCGTATCTTTCCGCGGTTGTCTCGACCAGCACGAAATACTTATTAATATTTCAAATAATGCACTTTTATTTTATAGATTTACCAAATCGATTTTATTAAATCACCTCGCGTAGTATGCAAAAATACACAATCATTTTATAGTATTTAGCGAACGCGAAACTTAAAAAAAACGACGTGATCAAGTGAATTATTTTTTTATGACCAAAAACACACAAAAAACCGCGAGAAAAACTTTTAATTTTCCCGTATTGAAAAAAAATAATTTTTGTTATTAATTTTTGTTTTTACTTTTGTTTTTATTCTAACATTTCATACTAAAGTTAACTACCCGAGTAAAAAAATTGATCTCGCGCAATATCTAATCATATCCAATTTGATATTGTTTAAGATCTGCTGTAATATCTAGCTGATCCAACTAGATCTCAAAATTGGGTGTATCCAATCATATCGTATTATATCCCATTGTATATATGGGGATAAACTAAGATCAAGTTATATCTCAAAATTGGGAGGTCCAATGATCATTGGGGATAAACTTAGATCTACTTTGATCCGAAAACTGGCGGATCGAATTAGATCCAGCTATATATTTGTGGATAAATTTAAATCTAATTTGATCTTAATTTTGGTAGATCGAATTAGATCCAGCAATATATTTTTGGATATACTTAGATCTAATTTGATCCGAAAAAGTGGCAGATCGAATTATATCCAGCAATATATTTGTGGATAAACTTAGATCTAATTTGATCTCAATTTTGGCAGGTCGAATTAGATCCAGCAATATATTTGGGGATTAAGTAAAATCTAAATTTATCCAAAAAATGGCAGATGAAATACGATCCAGTAATATATTACGGGATTGCATAAGATCTTAACTTTTCCGATAAATTGCAGATCGAATTAAATCCAGTGATATATTTGGGGATTTGGTAGGATCTTAATTTATCCCATAAATTGCAGATCGAATTAGATGCAGCAATATATTTGGGGATTAAGTAAGATCAAAACTTATCCAAAAAATGACAGATCAAATTAGATGCAGTAATACACAAAAATGTCATTATTCAGAAATTATCCAACGAATGTGTAAACAGTCCCGTTTTTGAATAATTATTCAAAAAGTGGCAACACTGTGTAGGGTATAAATACAATAACAATTCTGAAATCAATAATTAATTACGAACAGTGTGTTGAAGAGAAATTGGCGTTAGTAACCAAGAAAGAATAATTTCACAAAGAATAAAATTGCACAAAGAAGAAAAACAAAATAAAACTGGTTAAATTACGAGAATTTGGCATAGCAACCCATTTTTTGCTTTATTGCATATTACTCCATCAATCCCCACAACATTGCATATTGACAGCGAAAGGCCTTTCATCTCATCAACATGCAAGTAAGTTTTATTTTATTATAAACTCCACAGTGCTCTTTTAATACAAGTTGTATTCTACATGTTTTTTTTTTGCCTATGTAAACAATGTAATTAAATATCCGAATTAAACAAACTCTCACTGTAGTATTTATTTATATAGGCCGGGTCGATTTGTGGGGAGGCAAAAAAATCGCCCATGGCTCAGGGAAAATCGTATTCTAGGGATCAAAATAAGAAACTTTGCTGAAGGAACCATACCTCTAAAACGAATTCTACTACCCCCCAACTGTTGACTTTTGTCCCGTAGGGTCAAGTTTTGTAAAATCACACTTTGACCCATTTAGAGTGCCCCAATCGAGTCCAAATGTATGACCGACCCCCACTAACTTTGGAGGGCCGATCCACCCATGCCAGTGGCACACCCCCTGGAACTCCGCTGGGGGGTTCCCCATACAAACATTTTAAAAAATCACCATTTTTGGCACTTTATTTTATTATTTTTTATTTATTTTATTTATTTTTATTATTTTATTTATTTTTTCTCCTTAGAAATTTATTTAGTCAGAACATATGTAAATGAAAAAATTAATTTAACTTAGTAATAGAAAAGAAAAAATAAAAAATTACTGTTTGAAGTTTTTTTTGCTTTCAAGTCTGGGCAATTTCGCACGGCTCTCTAATGTCGTCGCCATAACAGCCTCTACATTTTCCGGTATAACTCGTTTGGAAACGCTAGCTAGCAATTTATCGTGTCGTTCTGTTTCTTGTATGTGTGATGGAATTTTTGGATCATTAAACGGTGGATCATCTTGATTTAAATATTCTTTCAAAGTATCGTATGGAATGCTTCGCGTGAATGGTGGTTCAAATACGTCATTTATGTCATTCATATTGATCATTTCCATGTAACTTGTGCAATAAAAGTTTATATCTGGTTTTTTATAAGCTCTAAGTCCCGTTGGGTCGTCAACATCGGTTCGATAGCGTAGAATTATCTTGATAGCACAGTCGCGCTTTTCTTTGCTATCATCAAACAACATTGATAACAAGATATTTTCCGAATGCGCATAATATGAATTATCTGTAATTACTTTATTGACAATTTTGCGTAAACGAGGTTCTAGAAATCTTGACCAACTAATGAATTTGAAAAATAATCTACTACCGTACACGACAGAGCTGTAATACTTGATATTGAAGTACATTGGCACATAACATGTAATTATAAATTCAACCAGTATTCTTAAATTTGCATCTGAATTTTCCGTTGTCACATATAATCGTAATAGTCTAGCGGCCTTGGTGAGCCACCGAGAATGTACAATTTTCCCTGGTTTGATGTTTGCCAGATCCACTGAAACCACGCCGCTAGAAATTGCATGGGCCATGTCGTATAAGTACTTGGAATCGGTGGAAAATTCAATTTTTTCTGGAGCAGGGGGCATATTTTTCAACTCAATTTTCTGAAAGCCGTCCACCACCTGAAAATATATAAAAATTAAACAATTAAAAACGGTTGACAATTATAATAAATGAGTGATAGCAATAACTTACCGGAAGAGTTTCACAAGTTTCGATTTGACGGCTCAATTTTCCGGTTGCCGATCTTGGTCCAGTGCTGGTTGATTTATCCAAAGCTTCAAACAAATGCCGAAACGGAAGTTCGTTGAAGTGTAGAAGGTAAACGAACCAATGCAATGGTCTTTTTAACAGCAATTCGAATCGTCGTATAATTCCACCGTTTGGGCCAGTGTTTGTTGGCTCACCGTCAGTGCATATACCAATTAATACATCCAGTGATATATTTTTATCGTTGAAAAAATCATTTAATTTGGTTGTTTTGTATTCAGCGGTTTCATGTTCCAGTCTTACGTAACCAATCAATTCAGAATTCGGTTCTCTCAAAATAACAAGATGAGGTTCTTTTACCATTCTAGTATGATACTTCTCATCAATTGTATCTCTCGTTAAAGTATCATCTTTTCTGCCATCGAATGAAAATGCTAACAAATTGGTATCATCTAACCGTTTGCGAAGCACTTCTTGTCTGCATTTCTCTTTTTCTCGGCGAACTTTCGATTTATCCATGATGAGAGGTTTGCCATGGATATCTTTCATTTTAAAATCTTGGAAAAGAGCTGTTCCCATTGCTGATGCTACTCTATCAGGCACGCCAAATCTGTCACATACCAAGGCAAAGTTAAAACAATCGTATCTCTGTGTGTATTGTGAACTTGTGCTTATATCCAAATCTTCTTGAACCGGTGGCGGTGCGTATGTTGAATCATCGGGATCTTGGTATGTTGGCATTGATGACATAGACGTTGCTCCTTGCTCTTCAATTTCCATCGCAAATCCATCCATTGTTAGACTTCTCTGATTATGTTGATCGTGCATAAACTCTTTGAGGCGTTCGGGAACCAAACCGAATGCACATGGAGCTGCCTTCAAATCGCATTTACATGTTCCAATGAAAAAAATTGTTTCCAGAGATTTTACATACTCTGTAAATTGTTGGGGTTTGTTTCTTCTCTTGATTTGCTCTTGATATTTGTCAAGCAATCTATTCAATTTATTACATACACTTTTTTCAGCATTATTTCCATACCAAGTTTTTCCCAAATTCCAATCAACTTATCTTGTACTTGAATAGTGAATGCTTTATAGGACAACTTTTTTTGTTCGCTCAAGTAAAAATAATATCTCAAGATATCCAGATGGGTTGGTAAATTAAGATCAGTCAAATCAGTAGACACACCAAAAACAGTAACATCATGCCTGGGTATATGACTCATTGGGTTTTCGATAGTTGTTGATGTTGTTATTGCTTCATCTTGCGGTGTAGAGGATGGTGGATTCATTGTAAACTTCTTGATTTGGAATGATTTTTTTTTAAATATTTTTTTATCTCAAATTAGCACTTCACACTTCGAGTTCTTCACAACGACTTAATGCATTCACAAAAACTGTTGCGTTATATATGGTCTAGGAGACGAGGTAATAAGAATGAAAGGGTAATTTCAATTCTACCTGTAACCGATTTTGTTGTCAAAACTGCCCATAAAGTACTTACATGTAAATTAAACGTTAATCTGACTACAAATTCTGTTAAGCAAGTGCGCCTTTTATTACTTCTAGAAAATCCTTTATGATAATTTTATGCTCAATTCTACCTGTAACCGATTTTGTTGTCAAAACTGCCCATAAAGTACTTACATGTAAATTAAACGTTAATCTGACCACAAATTCTGTTAAGCAAGTGCGCCTTTTATTACTTCTGGAAAATCCTTTATGATAATTTTATGCTCAATTCTACCTGTAACCGATTTAGCTTAAGTAAGTTTACGACATGCAGCTGTGTCTTGTGGTGGCTTAAAAAACCCACACAACCTATTTTACGACCTGCAACAGAACGACACGTTCAATTGCTAGCTAGCGTTTCCAAACGAGTTATACCGGAAAATGTAGAGGCTGTTATGGTGACGACATTAGAGAGCCGTGCGAAATTGCCCAGACTTGAAAGCAAAAAAGACTTCAAACAGTAATTTTTTTTATTTTCTTTTCTATTACTAAGTTAAATTAATTTTTTCATTTACATATGTTCTGACTAAATAATTTTCTAAAGAGAAAAAATAAATAAAATAATAAAAATAAATAAAATAAATAAAAAATAATAAAAAAAAGTGCCAAAAATGGTGATTTTTTAAAATGTTTGTATGGGGAACCCCCCAGGGGAGTTCCAGGGGGTGTGCCACTGGCATGGGTGGATCGGCCCTCCAAAGTTAGTGGGGGTCGGTCATACATTTGGACTCGATTGGGGCACTCTAAATGGGTCAAAGTGTGATTTTTCAAAACTTGACCCTACGGGACAAAAGTCAACAGTTGGGGGGTAGTAGAATTCGTTTTAGGTATGGTTCCTTCCTTCCTATTTATATCTGGCTTGCACAGTTCCATATTCTGTTCTCTTTTGTTCACTTTTAAAAAACTGGAGAAAAATCACTTTTACTGTTCGCGTTCGTCGGCACTTGTTGAATGACAAAAATCACAGAACCAGTGTGAGAAAGAGAAGAAGTATAATGACAATGCATGTTTTATGTGAACATTACAGAACCAGTGTTGCCACATCAATATTTCTCTTTTAGTACAGTAGAAAAATATGAGAGAGTTCGGCTTGTGAGTGTCAATGTTTTCTCCAAATAATGTTGTGCATAACTGGAGCATATTTTTGAAATTCATACATTTACCTAATTGTGAATAAATGAGAAACGCGTGCATCGATTTTCATGATCTATCCCTTTTTTTGCTCATGAGTTATGTGACTTTACGCGAAAGTAATTAGTTTTGGCACTTTTTTCCATTTTGGATTTTTTATGAATTTTTAAAAAAAAATATTTCATACATTCATTTTTAACTTCGAAAGTGTTGCACATATAGGAAAACGGTGTAGAAACAGATTAGAGAAATTGTAATTCTAAATTTTTCTAAATTTGTTTCATCAAAATCGGACAAGTGGTTCTCGAGTTATGTTAAACTACGTTTTTGCCAAAATGTTACAACTAAGCGAAAAAACATCAAGATAAGGAAAAAATTTAAAAGGTGACACATACGAACGCCAAACCCTTTGAGGGTTTTACTATACTGACCTAGTACCATCACCCTGACTTGGAATTTCTCACCCCCCAGATTGGCTGTTGTACTGTGTTATTAAAGGAGCACTTGTGGAGATAAATTTTTTTTCCTTCATAATCGGCAATTCCATTTTTTTCTAAACCCACAAGTAGATTCAATATTGATCTCTGTTCAATGATTTTTATACCCTACACCACTATGTGGTCAGGGTATTATAAGTTTGTGCTGATGTTTGTAACACCAAAAAATATTGGTCGTAGACCCACCTTATAGTATACCGATCGGCTCAGAATTTTTTATACCCTACACCACTATGTGGTCAGGGTATTATAAGTTTTTTTATTTCGATTTAACGATGTCCGTCCGTCCGTCCGTCTGTCTTTCTGTCTGTCCATGCAATCTTGTGCGCACTCTACAGGTCGCAACTATTAAGATATTTTGATGAAATTTGGTACGCAGACCTATGCTGGCCCAAGGACGAACAAGTTTGATTTTGGTGAACATCGGTCCATGTTTAGACCTAGTGCCCATATAAGGGTCCTACAAAAATTATATTGTTTATACGCTGCAGGTCGTAAATATTAAGATATTTTGACGAAATTTGGTAAACAGACCTATGTTAGCCCAATAACGTAGCTTATTGATTTTGGTGAATATCGGTCCATGTTTAGACGTAGTGCCCATATAAGGGTCCTACCAAAATTATACTGTTTATACGCTGCAGGTCGTAAATATTAAGATATTTTGATGAAATTTGGTACACAGACCTATATTGGCCCAATAACGCAGCCTATTAATTTTGGTGAACATCGGTCCATGTTTAGACCTAGTGCCCATATAAGGGTCCTACCAAAATTATACTGTTTATACGCTGCAGGTCGCAAATATTAAGATATTTTGATGAAATTTGGTACACAGACCTACATTGGCCCAATAACGCAGCCTATTGATTTTGGTGAACATCGGTCCATGTTTAGACCTAGTGCCTAGTGATGAAATTTGGTACACAGACCTATATTGGCCCAATAACGCAGCCTATTAATTTTGGTGATCATCGGTCCATGTTTAGACCTAATGCCCATATAAGGGTCCTACCAAAATTATACTATTTATACGTTGCAGGTCGCAAATATTAAGATATTTTGATGAAATTTGGTACACAGACCTATATTGGCCCAATAACGCAGCCTATTGATTTTGGTGAACATCGGTCCATGTTTAGACCTAGTGCCCATATAAGGGTCCCACCAAAATTATATTGTTTATACGCTGCAGGTCGCAAATATTAAGATATTTTGATGAAATTTGGTACATAGACCTATGTTGGCCCAAGGACGAAGCCTATTGATTTTGGTGAACATCGGTCCATGTTTAGAACTAGTGCCCATATAAGGGTCCCCCAAAATTGGCTTGGTTACAAACTGCAGGTCGCAAATATTAAGATATTTTAATGAAATTTGGTGCGCTGACTCACATTATAGAAAATTTTGACACAAGCCCCATTTTAACCCATTCAAATTTCGGATCCAAACAATACACCAGACTGGTGTAGACTGGTTTTTGTTTATTTTTGTGTTCCATATTAACACATAGGTTCATATGAATAAAAAATAGATATTACTAATAGGGGGAAATACAGGGTTTTTTAAGCAATTACTTCACAAATCTAGTCTGCTTGGGAGTAGACTAGAAATTTAATTTTTTAATTTTCGTTTACATTTCATGCTATTCTACCAGCCAATTGGTAAATTTGGAGTTAAAAGCTATTCCTAAGCCCAAAGTAATTACTTCGAAGTAATTGCTAAGTTTTATTCATATGACCCATAGTCTTAATATGTACCCGGAATACCTTCGTTCTGTGCCACTGTGACATTTAGTTTCATATACATACCAGAATTTTGTTACAAACTTTTTTGAATATCCATATTGGAACTAATCCTAATATTTAGATTAACTTATGAAATTAAGGTAAACATTACGGTACTTCTTTCTATATTATAATTTATTTTTAGCAGTAATTTGCATATTAGTATTCCTAAGTTATGATATTAATTACGCATAAGTCATGAACTTGAAATAAATATTGCCATGTCGCCTTGAATTTAATATTTAGACTTTTCCTTTTGTAAGTGTCAGGGTAGTTTGTGTTTGGATTCTTCCTTGAATACATAGCCCGGAAGAACGATAGGATTGGGAGGGTTATGAGGCTAAAGGGACAATAAAATCGGTTCCTTGTTTTGACTTTAGACTTTATTGTATGTAAAACACTACACTGATAGAATTTTCGTTCATACTATTAATGAATCGATTTCATTATTCTGAATTCACTGATTTAATGAAACAATTTCATTGAGCTCATGAAAAATTCATTAATTTAATGAATTTTTTTATTATATATTTTCAATTTTTATAAGGGTTTTGAATTTGCTAATTACTAAAATAAATATATGTTCCAGTAATGAACGCTAGGGTTGCAAACTGAAATTATTTAAATATAAAAGTCCAAATAATGACATCATTTTGTTTTGGATATATAGATCAATCGGTAACGCGATAATGTTTACATTCTGGTGATTGCGGGTTCAAGTTGACTTCAGGGAGATGTCAAGAACGTTATAAAAACGAAAAAGAAATATATGTACAAATAAAAATTAATAAAATAAAAATAAATAAAAAAAAGTAAAGCAAAAAAAGAATATATATTTTTTTCAATTAGTTTTCATTTAATGAATACGTTTCAGTGATCTAATGAACGCGTTCTTTGGGGACTTTTCAATGAAAAAAATCATTGGATTAATGACAAATTCATTAATACTATGCACAAAATTCTATCAGTGTAGTTAGTAAATTTCAATTGGTCCATAGTTTATGGTAGGTACTGTGGGGTTTAACTGTTTTAACTTTTCTTTCTTCATTACAACTAGGCATAGGGACTCTGAAAAATTTTGTAGTTTCGTGATTCGAGTGGGCTTGGTCAAGAACCACCCCAAACACTGTTTTGCTGGCCGTTAATTTAGGATGGGTCCCGCCCGATCATTCTCCACCCGGTTATAGTCCCGAAAGGGAATTCATTTTTTTTTTATCTGAGATTTGGTGCAAATTTTATCAGCCCAACTACGGCATTGTGATGTCTGAACTCTGGGAGATCCTGTTCGATATCATCAGGATGATTCCTGTATCCAATTTAATCTAAAGCGAAATGTAGAACAATGCATGTACACAAGCACACATTACAATGCCAAATGATACCAAAATCACTTTTTACGATCACTTTTAGAGCAATTACTCTTTAGAAGCAATACGTGATTTTTTGGATATGGTTCAGAAGTAATTCTAAAAAAGCTGTAAAAATGTAATAACAGATACTTGGGAAGGAATGAAAGAAGTGATTTTTTGAAGTTGTTCAGAAATAATACTAAAAAATCTGTAAAAATATAATGACGGATACTTGGGAAGCAATGAAAGAAGTGATTTTTTGAAGTTGTTCAGAATAACTTCTAAAAAACCAGTGAAAATAAACTAACGGATACTTGTGAAGCATTAAAAGAAGTAGTTTGTAAAGCACTACTTGCAATTTTTTTTGCTGGGTATCGATTTACACTCAGCAAACGAATATATCGACGCCAAATTCTTCTTTTTGCAAATTTTGTTTGCAACTAACCACACTGATAGAATTTTCGTTCATACTATTAATGAATCCATTTCATTAATCTGAATTTATTGATTTAATGAAAAATTTTCATTGAATTAATGAAAAATTTATTAATTTAACGAATTTTTTTATTATATTATTATTTTATTTTATCAAGCCAGCACTATATGCCTCGAAGAATTTAACATGAACCTTGTTATTTCATCAATTTACTCCCCTCCTAGATTTCCGATAACAGAAATTCAGTACACGGACTTCTTTAAATCGTTAGGTCCCCGCTTTCTGGCAGCTGGTGACTACAATGCCAAACACACATTCTGGGGGTCACGGCTGATTAGTCCCAAGGGCCGTGTTTTATTTAATACAATTTCAAAAATGGGTATGGATGTTATATCAAGCGGAGAACCCACTTACTGGCCAACAGATAGGCAAAAAATACCAGATTTGATAGATTTTGGAGTGACAAAGGCTATTTCAAGGGAATTAGTACAGGTAGAATCGTCATTAGATTTGTCGTCACCACCATTGTTTGTATCCAGGGCCCCCGAGAAATTGTAAACCCATATGGTGACTCAGCGCTTACGGGAAAAAATACAGATTGGCTAAAATACAGAATGTTTATTAGTTCTCATTGTTCGGAAAATATACGGTTAAGAACAACAGACGATATTGACCTCTCTGTTAAAAATCTAGAATTACAAATCAAACTTGCTGCTCAACTGGCTACAAAGCCCCGCCGACACAAAAGACCAAACAGAATTTTTTCTATAGATGTCGAAAGACTCCTAAATGATAAAAGAATTGCACGAAGGAAATGGCAACAGCACAGATCTCCACAACTAAAGGAACGATTTAAAGAATGCACGAAGAATTTGCGAAGACTTCTTGAAGAAAAAAGAATTGAATCGTTTAGCAGATATCTCGAAAACTTAGATCCATCAGCTTAAACTGATTACTCTTTGTGGCGTACTACAAAAAATCTTAAAAGACCCGTTACATGTAAGCCTCCTTTGCGAAAACCAAATGGAAATTGGGCCAGAAACGACACGGAAAAAGGAAATCTGTTCGTGGATCATTTGAAGGAAGTTTTTACGCCAAACTTATCTAGTACTATAATAGAGCCGCCTCCTACTACATCCCAGCACATAGTATGTCCCCCGCTTATGTTTGAAATGCGAGAGGTTGAAAAAGCTATTATTGAATTAGACCCAAAAAAAGCACCTGGCATCGATAAGATAAGTAATAAAATGCTTGTAGAATTACCCCGTATAGCATTAAGAATTATTCTCTTTATTTTTAATGCTATTTTACGCCTTGAGTACTATCCCGCGGAATGGAAAGTATCACTTGTTAAAATGATACCCAAACCAGGCAAAGACCACACAAAAGTTGAATCCTATAGACCAATCAGTCTTTTACCGAATATATCAAAACTGTTCGAAAAGCTACTCATGACCTTGTATGTAGACGAAAACAATACTATTCCAGCAAATCAATTTGGCTTCAGGAGAAAACATAAAACCATCGAACAAGTACATAGGCTAATCACTGTAATAAGAAAGGCATTTGAGGAAAAAAATACTGCTCTGCTCTCTTTATTGATGTCTCACAAGCCTTTGATAAAGTTTGGCATGAGGGACTTCTTTTTAAAATAAAACTTTTGTTATCTTCAAACACCCATAAGCTCCTAGAAAGCTATATAACAAATCGTAAATTCGTTCTCGCGGAAAAAAGTTTCTTCAGCTCCCCCCAGGACATTTGCGCTGGAGTACCGCAAGGTAGTATTTTGGGACCACTTCTGTATATCCTATATACATCTGATATGCCATTAAACTTGAATACCCATACGTCCGCTTTTGCTGATGATACAGCAATCCTTAGTGTCCACAATGACCCATTAGTAGCGTCAAGATTGTTACAAAATCATATATCACAATTGGAAACTTGGCTAGATAAATGGAAAATTAAAGTGAATGAACAGAAATGTATACACGTAACTTTTACTTTAAGAAGAGAATCGTGTCCACCGATTCAAATAAATAATAATAATGAGTAGGAACTCTTTACTTGCCTTAGATTGTAAACTGTTGCTTTATAACTCGATAATTAAACCCATATGGTGCTATGGAATTCAACTCTGGGGTACCGCCTCAGCAACTAACATAGAAAAATTGCAAAGACGTCAAAACAGGCTTTTTAGAATGATCACGTGTGCACCCTGGTATATAAGAAACTCCAACATACATAAGGATCTCAACGTAAACCTTGTTAGAGATGAAATCAGAAGACATAGCGAAAACTATTTAAAGAAACTAGAAACACATCCGAATACACTAGCCCGGAATCTACTAAATAGCAGTGGTCACCTGCGACTAAGAAGGAGACATACTGCTGACTTGGTCCACTTATAGAGAAGAAATTAAAATGAAAGCACAAAATTTTTGTCTGGCACTGGCTGGACTTAATACTTTTATTTAGTCTTAAGATTTGAATACTTATTGTTAGTTCACACATATTTAGTGAAGATTCAATAAATAAATAAAATAAAACACGAAAAAAAAAATATATTTTCAACTAACCCGTAAGATATGCTATAATTTTTATAAGGGTTTTGAATTTGCTAATTACTAAAATAGATATATGTTCGAGTAATGAACGCTAAGGTTGCAAAATGAAATTATTTAAATATAAAAGTCTAAATAATGACATCATTTTGTGTTGGCTATTTAGATCATACTTGGGATTTTTTCATTGGCATTGAAATTTCATTATCAATAGTTGACTAATGCTAATGGCAAAAAAATTTCATTACGATTTAATGGTACTGAAATTTTCTGGCATTAGAATTTGTAATACTAATGCTAATGAAATCGCACTAATGCCTTAAAAACTATGAACAATTGAGTAAAAAAAGCATTTGAGTAAAAAAAGGGGATGGATAGATTGCCTTTTCTTCAACTAGCCACCGAACTTTGTACTATGAAATGGGTGTTATAGTCCCTAGATTATAAATTTTAAAAAACCGCACTTAAAAAATTGCAAAACAATCGCGGAACGCGAAAAAAGTCTTTATGGTACAAAAATTTAATTAAAAAACTTTATCAGCGATTTTTATTCTGCAAACAAACATGCTGATGTAAGAATTTTCCTTTTGTAAATTTTTTTTCCGCGACTTTTTTCGCGATTTTTGTTTTCAATTAATCACAGAACTTTGTTCTATGAATTGGGTATTATAGTCCCTAGATTATAAATTTTAAAAAACCACACTTAGAAAATTGCAAAATAACCGCGGAACGCGAAAAAAGATTTTATGGTACAAAAGTTGAATTAAAAAACTAAGTCAGCGATTTTTATTCTGCAAACAAACATACTGATGTAAGAATTTTCCTTTTTGTAAATTTTTTTCCCGCGACTTTTTTCGCGATTTCTTTTTTAAATTAATCACAGAACTTTTTTCTATGAATTGGGTATTATAGTCCCTAAATTATAAATTTTAAAAAACCACACTTAAAAAATTGGAAAATAAACGCGGAACGCGAAAAAAGACTTTATGGTACAAAAATTGAATTAAAAAACTAAATCAGCAATTTTTATTCTGCAAACAAACATACTGATGTAAGAATTTTCCTTTTTGTAAATTTTTTTTCTGCGACTTTTTTCGCGATTTCTTTTTTCAATTAATCACAGAACTTTGTTCTATGAATTGGGTATTATAGTCCCTAGATTATAAATTTTAAAAAACCACACTTAAAAAATTGCAAAATAACCGCGGAACGCGAAAAAAGACTTTATGGTACAAAAGTTGAATTAAAAAACTAAATCAGCGATTTTTATTCTGCAAACAAACATACTGATGTAAGAATTTTCCTTTTTGTAAATTTTTATCCCGATACTTTTTTCGCGATTTCTTTTTTCAATTAATCACAGAAATGGACATATATGAACATATACATTTATTAAATATATGAGAATACATGCGAACGTTGCTGTCCTTTATTATAAGATTGTACGATAGATATAAATTTATGTATGACATTCAAATTAGGCGCTACATATGTTCCTTTTTTTATTCATGGCATTAAATATAATTCCATATTTATCCAAATATGAGTTCCTTTTACATATATGGAATAATGTATTCTTCGACAAGTCCCTTTTGCATAAATTGAATAACATATACTTTCATATTTGTCCATATATGAGTGCCATTTCCATATATGAAATAACAGATGCTTCCATATACATATGTCTGTATATGAAATTTTTTCTATATATGGAATCACATATACTTCCATATATGTTCATATAAAATCCATATATGTTCATAAAAAATCCATATTTGTTCCTATGTGCATAATGTACATAAACCATATATGAACATGTTTGAGCGTATATGAACATTTTTCACCGGGATATTTATATTAGAACAATTATTCAAGAACATAAATTATATTTAACCAAAAAACTTAAATAAAAACTGTTTAAAACTATTTGCGTTGCTATTAAGTTGTTGGGTATGTGGAAGAATATTCCAACGACGTGAAGCATGCAGGTAAAACTGCCATTCAGATACAAGGCAACGGTGTGGAGGGATAATGATCTTTGTGTAGATATTTTATGAAGATAGAGAAGTACACGTATCTTAAGAAAATTACACGGTGTTACAAAAAAGAATGAAGTCGAAATCCCTGGAATATTATATTAATTTTCTGATAGGTATTGTCGAGTAGAACAAGAATCCGTATTTGAAATTTTCCAGGCAAGTCAGAATTTTGAGATACGGGTAAAAAACCGGTTTTTCGGACCTCTATGCACTTAATAACGGGTAACTCAGTTGATTCTCAACCCATTTTAATTTTATAAACGGATTTAGATAGAAGAGACTTATACCTTTAAAATGATATATATGATTATATGTTTTGATCCAAAAATATGTGTGTATTTCTGCACCAAAGTAATTTTTTTACCACTTTTTTCGACATTTTTTAACTTTGGCGATATTTTTACGTACTTTTTTATATGGGAACCGTACAGCTTTATAATTTATATTAGTAGCATATTTAGTTAGGAGTAAAATGCAATTTACGGTTTTAAAATCCGTTAAAAAATGACTAAGTTATTAAATATTGTATCAAACCAAAATTCTTGCAAAATAAAAATTTCTTAATATGATATTCCTACGCATTATTTTATACAGAAATTTTACTGAGTAAAATTCAACTTTGTTTTAAAAAATCCGTTAGAAATTAAGAGAGTTATTAATTTTGTTTTTAAACCTAAATTTTTGCATAATTGCTTGCACAGTATATCAATCACATTTATTATAGTTAGTATATATGCATTTACAAAATTTTACCTGCTAACTTCTAGCAAAACATCACTAGACAGAGAGCAAAAAAAACTAGAAAAATAATGTGCAAGCAATTATGCAAAAATTTAGGTTTAAAAACAAATTTAATAACTCTCTTAATTTCTAACGGATTTTTTAAAACAAAGTTGAATTTTACTCAGTAAAATTTCTGTATAAAATAATGCGTAGGAATATCATATTAAGAAATTTGTATTTTGCAAGAATTTTGGTTTGATACAATATTTAATAACTTAGTCAGAAACAAGAGTTTTAATGGATTAGACCACGTGTTATTTATAAAAACGGACTGCCAACGATCAATAAGATATGAAGATAGAAGCCTCAGAGAACAATTAGAAAACTTAAAAAAGTGCATAAGTTTCATGCAGAGAGTACTGTGGTCAACTGTATCAAAGGCCTTTGAATGATCAAGTAGTACCAAAAAATTTAAATCAACCTTATCTAGTTCACGACGTATGTTTTCGGAGACATCCAGCAAGGCCGACACGCAACTATGATTTGAGCGAAATCCTGATTGATTATCAGTTAACAAATTGTTCTCCTTGATAAACTAGCTCATTTGGATGTGCAATAGTTTTTCTAGGACTTTTGATAAATAACACAAAATAGCAATAGGTCTGAACTCCGAGTTTGTTTTCGGTAGTGGGACTATTTTTACATGATTCCATCTTGATGGAAAAGTACTTGACATAATAATAGTAATAATTAAATGCGTCACATGTGGTAAGATTAAAGGCAGCAAAAATTTTGCAAACCGTGGGTGCATAATATCACAGCCCACTGCATTAGATTTCATCGACGAAAAGCACGAAAAGACATCAGATTGGCTAACGCATGAAAATTCGAAATGATTACCATCAATTGAGGCATTATTTGCATTCAAGCATGGGAAGTTGTAAAAATTGTTATCAACAGCTATCAGGGGTATATTCGTAAAGGATTTATTAAGCTCATCAGCATCAACTTGCCATTTGTTTATCTTGTTTACTCTATCTATTCCAATTTCCCGAATCTGTTTCCAGGTTTGTTTACAGTCAACTGCGGCACCAAAACGCGTAGAATAGTATTCAGTTTTCGCTTTCCTTATATTATTATTAACATTACTTCTAGCAGCTCTATATTGTGATTTTAATTCAGGTGTTCTAAAATGCTTCCACCTAGAGTAGGCCAAGTCTCTGTTGTGGATGAGTTGTTTTAAGGCAGTAGAAACCAAGGTTTTGATTTTGTAGATAGGTTCTTAGATTTTATTGGGACAGTATCATCGTAAAGACGTTGAACGTTTTCCTCGAAAAATAATACTTGCTCGTCAACAGAAGGAATAAATATATATCATTCCAATTTACTCTAAAAAAGTTCTCTTGGAGCAAATTATAATTCATGTTATTAAAATCACGAAAGTAAATGGTTTGTTGTGTCAGTTGAACTTTAAAATTGTAAGTTAAAAATATTAAGTCGTGTTTTGAAAAGCAAGGGGTAGACACCTGATCATACAACATAACATTTGCTATGTTAGCAACAAAAAATATATCAAGTAATATTCTACTCGTGGCAGTATGGTGTGTTTGGTATATTGTACTCTATCATGTCTAAAAATTTTATAGCCGTGAAGGCATATAAGACTATCAGGTGTCGTAGATGAGAGCCAGGTTTCAGAGACACAAACAATGTCTATATTTGAATTTTCAAAAACAGTCTAAATTCATCGATTTTATTGTTTAAACTTTGAGCATTTATGCGAGTCAGCGTTAAACCATTTTTATATTTAGCTAAGATGTTAACCATATTTATCGTTACGTCTCTAGAGCTTCCACTTAAGGCACCATCATTATCCATCAGAATATAAAGTTAAATAAAGAAAAACCCTAATAGCAACGCATATAATTTTAGCTATTAAACATAATATTCTACACCTTTTGCAATTGTAATTCAGAAAATATCAATTGAAATTCAGAAAATATCAATTGAAATTCAGAATTTCCATTTGAAATTCAGAAAACATCAATTGAAATTCAGAATTTCCATTTGAAATTCAGAAAACATCAATTGAAATTCAGATTTTCCATTTGAAATTCAGAAAATATCAATTGAAATTCAGAAAATATCATTTGAAATTCAGAAAATATCAATTGAAATTCAGAAAATATCATTTGAAATTCAGAAAATATCATTTGAAATTCAGAAAATATCAATTGAAATTCAGAAAATATCAATTGAAATTCAGAAAATATCAATTGAAATTCAGAAATCGTCATTTGAAATTCAGAAAATATCAATTGAAATTCAGAAACCGTCATTTGAAATTCAGAAAATATCAATTGAAATTCAGAAAATATCATTTGAAATTCAGAAAATGTCAATTGAAATTCAGAAATCATCATTTGAAATTCAGAAAATATCATTTGAAATTCAGAAAATATCAATTGAAATTCAGAAAACATCAATTGAAATTCAGAAAATATCAATTGAAATTCAGAAATCGCCATTTGAAATTCAGAAAATATAAATAGAATTTCAATTGAAATTTTCTGAATTTCAATTGATGTTTTCTGAATTTCAATTGATATTTTCTGAATTTCAATTGACATTTTCTGAATTTCAAATGATATTTTCTGAATTTCAAATGATATTTTCTGAATTTCAATTGACATTTTCTGAATTTCAAATGATATTTTCTGAATTTCAATTGATATTTTCTGAATTTCAAATGACGGTTTCTAAATTTCAATTGATATTTTCTGAATTTCAAATGACGATTTCTGAATTTCAATTGATATTTTCTGAATTTCAATTGATATTTTCTGAATTTCAATTGATGTTTTCTGAATAATAATTGATATTTTCTGAATTTCAAATGATATTTTCTGAATTTCAAATGATATTTTCTGAATTTCAATTGATATTTTCTGAATTTCAAATGATATTTTCTAAATTTCAATTGATATTTTCTGAATTTCAAATGGAAAATCTGAATTTCAATTGATGTTTTCTGAATTTCAAATGGAAATTCTGAATTTCAATTGATGTTTTCTGAATTTCAAATGGAAATTCTGAATTTCAATTGATATTTTCTGAATTTCAAATGGAAATTCTGAATTTCAATTGATATTTTCTGAATAACAGTTGCAAAAGGTGTAGATTGAAATAGTAAAAAAAATATTTTAAGTATAAAGCAATAAGATAAAAAATTAGATAAAAATTTAATATAATAATACAAAACGCAAATCGTTTAAAATACGTTTTGAATATAAAATACAATTTTTTTATGTCTAAACAGGGGCAGGAATAAGAAATAAGAGTGTATATTAAAAAACTAGCTTGTTCGAAAAAACTGCTTCAATTGGTCAGGAAAATCGATTTTAATTGGTTCATCAATATCGTGCTTTTTCACATATACAATTCCACGGAATGTATGTATAAGCTGATGATAAACAATCATCTTTTTTTAGGCTTAGTGCTGATTTAAAAATTCTATGATTATGAGGGGTTAAATTTTCATTAATATAGAATGGCAAATTACTTTCAAAATCTGCATTACATAAACGTAGAGGTGATTTATATTTACGACGATAGGCAGCAACATTTTTCAAGAAAAAGTTTTTAACGTAAGAAGAATCCAGTTTGATGATAATAGGCGGATCATTAACGTCGCGAATGTATTAGAAACGTTTCGTAAAAAGGCACTGCTGTATTTAATGAGCCACAAATATTATCGAAAATACACTGCAAATTTTCATCCTCAAAGAAAGGTATACCAGTTACCCGGATATCAGAGGCTACTGTAGAATTTTCTTGTGTTAACATTTTTAAATATAAATTATACACATCTGTTTTTAGCTGATCAATTTCAGTGTTCACTGTTTCTAACGCAGCCACTCTTTCATTTAGCTGATTTATCTCTTTTTTCACGTCATTTAATATTTCATTTTTAAGATCACAACATTTCTTCTCTATTTCAGTTATTAGGCTACTCTTATTGTTTTTATTATTTCTGATTGCTCTTTTATATACTCGTTTTGTTTGTTAAATTTACTGTCTAACCAATTCCACAAACGGTTACGAATAGTAGGATCATTTGAATTGGGGAAAAAGATTTCTGCCAACGCAGCTGCCGACGACGAATTACTTAAATCTGCTTCGCGCGCCTTTCTCTTTGATCTACGTGCACTCATGTTTATTATTTTGACATATTGTTTTATTTTTATTATTATTATTGTTGCTGTTGTTATTGCTGTTATTTAGTTATTTTTATTTTGTTATGTTTTTACTTTGTGGAGTGTTAAACAGGAATATGCAAATATTAAATAGCATTGTTTCATTTCAAATAGATATCAACTCTATTGCAAATAATGCAACAAATTTCATTATGGGGTAATCTTTTTTTTAAGAAATTCCCTTAATTTTTTACATTTCCAAGGTACACGCCAATTTGTAATTTTGAAACTTTTTCGCTTTTCCAAAAAGATTGTAATTTCTTAAAATGCAGACGAATTACTAAAGTTTTTATTATTTGCAATCTATAACAACACCAACACTAATATTTCTTCATTTAAATATTTTTCGCATCTATCTTAATCTTAGAGATATTGCCACATAATTTTCAAAAGTACCAAGGTACACGACTCTCCCCTATACTGAGAAAAACCATTGTAGACGATCTTATATAAATTTTTTTTTTATATTTTTTTAGTAATATGCAGATTTACATAGTAATATTACAGTCTTTAAGAAGTAAATAATATACGGACTACATACTCGTTAGTCAATTAATAAAACAATTTTGCTCAAAAGTAGTTTGAACAATTTAAATGTCCAAATTTCGAGTAACGAACAATTTAATACGATTAATCGATTAATTTTTAGATTTTATTCAATTAATCGGTTAAGAAAAAATCCTGATTAATTATTTGCACGATTAATCGATTAAAATAAAAAGTCGATTAATCGAATACCCTACTACATACTCAATGAGTAAACTAAATTATCTGGTTCATAAATTAAATGGGATTTTAATCCGTAAGAGTGTTTTTGCGGTTTTGCCTGCCAACCCTGTTTAATATTAAAATTAATATTTCTTAAAAAAGAGATAACATTTATTTAAAAAAATATAAATTAAAAAAAAATGGAGGCAGTAAGAAATCTCAAAAAGGTGCCTCTTGGCACGCCCAGTAAAAAAATATGGAATAGCAACACAATATACCATATTTAATAACTCAAAAAATAACTTTTTTAACAAAGTTAAATAATTTTAAATTTAATTTTAAACGAGATCCAAAATCATTCTATAAATTCGTTAATTCTAAAAGAAAATCTACGGGATATCTAAATATTATTAAATACTTAAGTCGTGAATCTTGTTGAACATCAGCATATATCATTTCCTTTCATCAATACTTCCCAGATAGTAACCTGTTTGAACAATCTTAAATCCTTTAACAATAATTTTTAATGCATCAATAAAATATGGCTACTTTCCCCAATTTTGGAAGGGTTCATACATTATTCCATTATTTAAATCGGGTAACAAATCAAACGTTATGAATTATAGAGGCATCGCGAAGATAAGTGCAATCTCTAAACTCTTTGAGAAGTGTATAACAGATTTTCTCTGCCATCAATCATCTTCTTTATTGTCATCTTTCCAGCATGGCTTTAGGAAAGGCTGTTCAAGGCTGATGACAAATCTTTTGCAACTAACCACTCTTGTTCACCGCGGATATAATAGTGGCCAAGTAACTATTGTAATTTATACCTACTACAGCAAAGCCTTTGATAAAGTCAATCATAACCTCCTACTTAAAAAGCTTTATTTAATGGCTTTCACTCAAAACAGTTTGAACTGGATAGAATCATATCTTCTTAGTAGAATACAGAGTGTACGTTTCAATAATGCCACTTCGAGGAGTATTATTGTAAACTCTGAAGAGCCACAAGGTAGTCATCTCGGTCCAATTTTATTTTCGATATTTATAAATGACTTGCCATTTGTAATGGAACGATGTAATATGTTATTGTATGCGGATGATGTAAAAATATTTCTTAGCTATACTGAACCTTCAGATCAAATCTATCTGCAACATGACTTGGATAATTTTTATAATTGGTGTAACATTAATCTTATGGATCTTAACCTTAAGAAATGCAAACACATGCGATTTTCCAGAAATTGGAATTCTATTGGTCTATATACTTTGGGAGACTACCAGCTGGAATTAGTTAATGAGTTCTTGGATCTTGGTATTTTACTTGATCCAAAATTAAATTTTAAACAACACATCACGATGATGGTAAATAAAGCCCGTGGTGTTCTTGCTTTTATAAAGCGACGGGCAAAAAAATTTACATACCCAGGGGTTACAAAGCAATTATATACATCTCTGGTAAGACCAATTATGGAGTATGGTTCTGTACTCTGGGACTCTGAAAGTACTGTTATCAGCAATCGTATTGAATCGGTCCAGAAACAATTTCTTTTATTGGAAAACTCAACATGGAACACATCTGTTGATCTCAATCGTATACCATTACGCTTGATAGAATTAAACTGCCTACTTTAGTAAGCCGAATGAAAATGCTAAATGTTTCATTCATGATAAACTTGCCTAATGGTGACATTTCTTTTGACTTCCTGCTTAGTAATGTTCAACTTCATGTTCCTCAAAGATCTACTCGCTCTTATATGCCGTTATATTTACAAGTCTTTCAATCCAACTACGCTAAAGCTGATCCCTTTCGAAGAATATGTAAACACTACAACGAAATGAATGAATTGATCGATTTTTTTTCAAATGTAAATGTCATTAAACGTAATATAATTTTGTACTTAAATACGTAGGTTATAATTAGTATTTGTTAATCATGTTTTTCTTTTTTAATATTATAGTCTGTAAGGAGATTTATCCATAGACTTAAATAAATAAATAAATAAATAAATAAATAAACGAGTAAAAAGGTTAAAGTCGGGCATGCCGACTATACAATACCCTACACCAGTCTGGTTAAAAGCCAACTAATGTTTGGATCCGAAGTTCGAATGGATTAAAATGGGGCTCGTGTCAAAATTTTCTATAATGTGAGTCAGCGCACCAAATTTCATTAAAATATCTTGATATTTGCGACCTGCAGTTTGTAACCAAGCCAATTTTGGGGGGACCCTTATATGGGCACTAGTTCCAAACATGGACCGATGTTCACCAGAATCAATAGGCTTCGTCCTTGGGCCAACATAGGTCTATGTACCAAATTTCATCAAAATATCTTAATATTTGCGACCTGCAGCGTATAAACAGTATAATTTTGGTAGGACCCTTATATGGGTACTAGGTCTAAACATGGACCGATGTTCACCAAAATCAATAGGCTGCGTTATTGGGCCAATATAGGTCTGTGTACCACATTTCATAAAAATATCTTAATATTTGCGACCTGCAGCGTATAAACAGTATAATTTTGGTAGGACCCTTATATGGGCACTAGGTCTAAACATGGACCGATGTTCACCAAAATCAATAGGCTGCGTTATTGGGCCATTGTAGGTCTGTGTACCAAATTTCATCAAAATACCTTGATATTTACGACCTGCAGCGTATAAACAGTATAATTTTGGTAGGACCCTTATATGGGCACTAGGTCTAAACATGGACCGATGTTCACCAAAATCAATAGGCTGCGTTATTGGGCCAATGTAGGTCTGTGTACCAAATTTCATCAAAATATCTTAATATTTGCGACCTGCAGCGTATAAAGAGTATAATTTTGGTAGGACCCTTATATGGGCACTAGGTCTAAACATTAACTGATGTTCACCAAAATCAATAGGCTTCGTCCTTGCGCCAACATAGGTCTATGTACCAAATTTCATCAAAATATCTTAATATTTGCGACCTGCAGCGTATAAAAAGTATAATTTTGGTAGGACCCTTATATGGGCACTAGGTCTAAACATGGACCGATGTTCACCAAAATCAATATGCTGCGTTATTGGGCCAATATAGGTCTGTGTACCAAATTTCATCAAAATATCTTAATACTTACGACCTGCAGCGTATAAACAATATAATTTTGGTAGGACTCTTATATGGGCACTAGGTCTAAACATGGACCGATGTTCACCAAAATCAAACTTGTTCGTCCTTGGGCCAACATAGGTCTGCGTACCAAATTTCATCAAAATATCTTAATATTTGCGACCTGTAGAGTGCGCACGGTAGAGTGCATGGACAGACAGACGGACGGACATCGTTAAATCGAAATAAAAAAAATTCTGAGCCGATCGGTATACCATAAGGTGGGTCTACGACCAATATTTTTTGGTGTTACAAACATCAGCACAAACTTATAATACCCTGACCACATATTGGTGTAGGGTATAATAAATTATGATACCCTGACCACATAATGGTGTAGGGTATAATAAATAAATAAATGAATAAATAAATAATTAAAACCATTTATGAGTGTAATTATACATTGAAGTTCCAGGCATTAGAGACTACTTTTTATTTAATTATATTTTTTGACACTAAATTTGAACTTTGACAACGTACCCACAAGCCAATAACTAAAAATTAGAAATAAAAAAATAAAAACAGGGCTCAGTTCAGCATGGCTTGGCTAATAAATGCTACTTTTTTTTGTTAATTCAGACTTTTAAAATTGGAATTTATGCCAGTTAAATCTTTATTTTGGCGCAGCGCAGCATCATCGAATTTTGGCCAAAAACTAGAATCTTGAATATAAGAGGGGGTCTGGTTGTTGCTAATCAAGAATTTGAAATAAAAAATATAAAATTCAAAATGGCGGATCCAAGATGGCGGCCATAAATTTAAAATTGTTATATGTTGGAAAATAAATTACAATGTACAAAAAAAAGGTTCTGATGAAGTTTTCGTCTGGCCCTATGTTTTCGGGGGGTTAATATTTCCCCTCTTTTGAAAATGTTTATTGTGAATCGGCATAGGAAACCATGTGAATCTTCCACTTTAGGTATAGGATATGTTCAGCGAACTTATATAGAACACTACGAGGGACATTTTTGTGGAACATTTTAACCCTCTAACTCTGCAATTAAAGGGTATTTTTTGGCCCTTTTTTAAAAGTGTCAAAAAATACCCACAATTTGAGATGTTAAAATGTTCCGCAAAAATATTTGCAATGAAATTCTACTATAAGTCTCTGAAGACATCAAAGTTGAAAATTTAACTTCAATGCCAGAAATATGTCAAAACTTAAAATGTGTTCAAGGGTTAATCTCGTACTTATTCAGAATTGGCACTCAAATGTCCCACAAACCTGGACTTTAGGGGGTTATTCTGTGTCAGAAAACCAGAAACTATATTTAATTTAAGTTTTAGTGCTATTTTTTTAGTTTTTACTAAAACTCTGGAATGCTAGAAATTAGCGAGATCTGAAGGTACTTTTTCAGTTAAAGGGCAAAATCTCGAAAGTTTATGAACGGTCGCAAACGGTCGCAAAAAACTAGGTAGAAGATATCTTAAGGAACACATTGGCATTCAAGTTTTTCAATTATCTCTTGGAACATTTTGGAGCTTTTTTTGAAAATTTAGGATTTTCAAAAAACCCATATTTTGAGGTAAAATTAATAATTTTGTTACCTTTTTCGTAAATACGTAACAGATGTCTATTTTTTTTTTTGATAACTAGTTTCAGTTTTATAATTTGAGATTGTTTTTGGAACAAGCTATTCTTTATTTATGACTTTTTTATTGTATCATTATAAAATAAAAAATGTCACAAAATTAAAAGACTTTGTCTTTAAACATATTTTCCTTTTACCTGAATTGTACTTTTGGCCAAAAAAATGGCGATCCTGGCCCACATTGCAGCGTGCAGCCCTTAGCGGATATATTATTCCTGAGCGGGTTAATTTTTTTTGTAATTAAAATTTTATATTTTTTATTCCTAAACTCTACACAAAATCTTTAGGTTTTCTGAATTTTATTCATCACACAATTTTTGAGACTAATTAAAAACTTTAGCCATTATATGTATATTCACCAAATGACCACAAAAAAATCTATCGACTTGATCGAATGAAAAATTCTACATAAAGCACAAAACTATTTACTAATGTTAAGGAAGAAAGCAAAAGTAAAGTATAGATGTTTCTAATAGTGTATTTAGACTGGGCGAAAACTAGTAGTTTTTGGGCATTTTTTGTTTTTGAGGCGAAAACTACAAAATTTATTTAGTTTTTCCATACAATTTTCACACAAACTGAAAACCAGATTCTACCTGGCTTTTGCCAAAAACCAAATAAAAATATCTGAAATGTGCATTCTTGATACACCCGGTATTATTTATAATTAATTTTCGATAGACCCTGTTGCAACGAATATAGAAGTAAAGCAAGTGTCAAAAAATATTTTTTAATTTTTTAAAAATATTTCTGTTTTAATTTGCAATTGTGTGTTGTTATTCTTTTTTAAATGTATTAATAATTTTTTTACATTAATTTGATAATAAAAAAAGAAAAAAAAGTGTGTAATAAAAAAGTGTTGTGACAAAGAAAAACTAAATAACCAGTGTAAATGACTTGGCTTTTGCAATTTAGTTTTGTACTAAAACCAACTGGTTTTTGCTCAGTCTAAATTCAGTATAAGACATTTTTTAATAATTTGTTTGCAAAACGTAAGGCTCCATTAGCCATAAGTGGACGTAACGTGACGTATCTCCTTATGGAAAATCTAACGAGTTAAAAGAGCATAGCTGACAATTTATGTCTTTTGTACTCATTATTTCAGATTGAATCAGCTTATTCGTCACATATAAGTACGTATAACTAATTCTAGCTTTATTGTTGGAAATAAGAAATGTACTCACAAAAAATGTTCTTGTCTACATACAACAAATGCATGAAATGGTTAAGTCCCTTGTGTAGTTAAACAATTTTTACGCGTTTGTACTCGTTATTATAAAATAGACTTATTTTTGAATGACTGAAAAGTTAACAAAAATAAAAATTTAGTTTAATTGATTTTAATAACAAATTTTATACATATCTTACTTTTCAAATAATCTTCAATCGGTAACGAAAATATGTTGTGAATATGGAAAAAAAGTAAAAACTCAAATTTTGCCAGTGCCCTCGTATTAATAAGAACTGATGATGATTGTGGGTGGCATCTGTTTACTGCGGTCAAAGTGGGCATATAAAAGTTAGATTGTTTGCTGTTTTTCGTTAATTTTCCGCCCCATGAAACTCAGGTGTTGTAAAATACGGTTTTTATTGTAATATTATTTATTTGTGAACTTTTTAGGTATCACTCTCTGGTACAATAAATTTCTACAATATGCTTAATTCCATTTCACTAATGTATCGTACACTCCGCGCCACCTTTCCACCTACATTTATAAATATTTGTTACTTTTTGCCCGTTATTATACGATAACATTTAACTTAAGAAAACTTAACAGTTGCCATGTTTTTCTTTCGTACAATTTTTTAGGTACACGTAAAAAAAAGAACCAAGTGTAAAAATATTGAATTCAACTTTTTCATTAAGAGTTCGCCGGATTTATGAAAGTCTTTTATAAGTTCTTAATGTCGTTGTTAAAATTACCTATTAAATTTCTAAAATTTCAGATCTTAACGAAACTTAGATATTTTATAACGGGCAAAACAATTAATAGTTATGTATTGTTTAGGTGCGCAATTTTTGGCGCCCTAATAACAAAAGTCTTTAAAAAGTTGTCTAAATTTACAAAATATTATTTGGAATTAATTATTTTGTTTCCAAAGAAAACAAAACTTGATTCTTCGAACTTTATTCACAAATTAATGAGGGCAGATATTATTCAGCCTCTAGATCGATGTTTTAATTTTTCATTTATTTAAATAAAAACCGTGCGTATTAGTTCTTTAAAATTTTATTCCTGCAAACAGGTTAGACAGCTGTTTCGGAGGACGTTACTCTGCCCCAAAAAAACTAACTTTTTTAAGTTAGTAAAAAACGTCTCCCTAATTTATTGGAAAACATAAACAAAGTGTATGTATTGGCTGGAATTGCTCATCGTATTATTTTGATATAATTTTGTTTTAGTTTTTTTTTGGTTACTTTTTAAACTTCGGAGAATACATAATTCTCATTTATTTAAAGTGGGAATCAGTATAAACTCTGATGTTTTGCACATAAGTAATCAAACTAACTTTAGTTATAACGTTTTATGGTTATGATCTTGCTTACTGATGAGGGAGAGTAACGTCCTCCAAAACAGCTGTATATCCTGTTTGCAAGAACAGCATTTTGAAAAACTAATACGCACGGTTTTTATTTAAATAAATGAAAAATAAAAACATCGATTTAGAGGCTGAATAATATCTGCCCTCACAAAATATTATTATTAAATATTATATATTATAAAAGGACCCTGCAGAAAAAACCGTTAAAATTAGCGGAATCTGTTTGCTAAGCATTAGTAAGATAAACAGGGAAAAAAATCTGTTAAATTAACAAAATTTTAGATATGTTTTAGTTAATTGCAAACAATAAGTTACTTCGCTTAAATCAGCCAAAAGATTTTGTATAATATTAGTAGTCTAAAAACATTACACACAATTTTATGTTTTCAAAGATTTTTATAGATTCTTTTAATGTGAATAACAGTTAAAAATCTTCTCAAATCAGCATTCTACCATTTTCCTATTTTTGTTGATTCTAGAATTGTTATTTGCGTTCAACTAAATTGAACTCAAATTTAACTAAAATTTTGTAGATATAACAGTTTACCTTGCTATTTTTATCTACTAATAAGCAGAGTATATTATCATTTAAAATTAATCAAATTATAACTTTTACAAGTTAATTGCAGGGAATAAAAATGGTAAAGGTAACGGCATTTAACATGGTTTCGGTAATGGTATACCATTATCGAAATAGCAATACTGATATTATAAATTAAATTAAAATCTTTTGAAACAAATAAAATCTTTGCATATGTTTAATTTTAAGGGGGCAAATATAATAACAGCATTTTAAACAGCATATTGAGCGGTTGTCAGAAATTCAAATAACGACATTTTTATAACTTTTTTTTTTATTTAAATGACATGTTATCGTAGTGTTTTTAAAAACTATTAGTTTTAAATTTCTCCAAACAAAATCGCCATTTCCAATTATAGGAAAATAAAGTTTTAAAGTGATTGTTAATGCCAGGCAAATTCTCTAGTCCTTATAGTCGCATGATTTTTATTTATTTTTAGTTTTTTTAACAAAGTTTCCGCATAAACATAAAAATACCAAAAAAGGCAGGAAAAAACACTTGCTTGGGGATATAAAATGTAATTGACAAAAATTCAAAAGAGGGACACGATAAGGACTATAGTTGTTTGATGTCTACGAAAGATAAAAACCGAAAAATAGGTTCACCCACCCTGGATGTATAGTAGCAGCCGATTTTGAACTCATGGTTGTGGAGAAACGCGTTTAAAGTTATTTTACACTACGAAAACAGAAAACTTTAAAAAACCGTGTATAAATAAAATTTAGATCTCCTAGTTTCGGTTAAAGGGTATTTGATATATTAACGCTAATAATCTTAAAAACGATAGCAGAGATACACTCAGGGAACTTCTGCAGTCAGAACTTGTTGATTATTCAAGTAGTATTTCAAGTTCGTTATTTTAAATGAAAATGACATTCATTTGTAAAAAAATGTAAACTTTAACTACATACATTCGTAAGTCATTAACAAAAACAACATAAAATACTGAAAATTGGTAATATCCATTTTATGCGGTCGATTGTTTAAAAAAAATAAACAAAATAAAAAATATGTATGTAAGTAATTTTTGTTAGTTGTTTTGACTAATTTGTGGTTCATTTTATTAACAGTCAAAAAGAAAATCAAAGCTGACTTTAATTAAATGTTAGTAGTCCTCATTTCAGGTGAAATTTGATTTGTTTTAAATTACCAAATATTTTAAATGTATTACCTACACAGTACAACAAAACAAGAAAAGTTTGATGCATTGCGATTGCGACATAGCATTTCTAATAGACTTTGGGACGCAGATCACGAATATGGCCTTCGAATTTTAAAGTTACCCAGCAAAACTTTGGTAATGGGTGCGACATACTCACGCATTACCTTGTAATGATAGCTCGTTACCTTCTGCATTATTTCAAAACAAAAAGTAATGACTTACCAATCACTGATTACGTATTTCATGATCTATAATCGGAAAGTAATGATTGAAACAATTTAGAAAATCTATTTTTAGACACATTACTTTGCGTTTTTTGTGAACAATATATTTACAAAAATTTTTTATATATTTATAAGTGACTTATAAAACAAATTTTCCATATAAAATTCATTTTATAAATGAAAAAAAAGTCATTACAAAAAAGTTATTTTAAAAGCACTCCGAATAGCATCAACTGATTGTGAAGTAGTTACAATTTAGCTCTAACACTGATTTATTTTACACGTGATGTCCCATGTTGTCAGTAGTTCAATTTAAGCATTTTGTTAGTAATTTAAAAGTGATTACATGATGTTAATAAAAGTATGGTTTTTAGGTATACATTTTCATCACATCAATACGAGTACATTTTGTTTGCATTTTTAGAGTGATTTAGAAGTACTCTTTATAATATATAATATAATACATTTTTCAAAGTGATTTAAATGTGCTTTTTATAATGTCTGAAATAGCATATTTTAGAGGCAATTTTAATTTACAGAGCCCATTTCTGAACCTATTGTGTAACAAAAGCTTCAATTTATTATTATTTGTAGGGCGATATTAAGGAAACACTTCTTTTGCATCTGAATCAATTCGATTAAGTCAAAATCAGAGAAAAGAAATTTTTTTTTTTAATTTCTGTTCAACAGTTTTTCTTTTTTAAATAAGTTTGTAACATGTTTGCTTCAGTCTTTAAATTCGAAAAAGATACGATATTGAATTAATAAGATTAATACATTAAGACCGAGTTTTTTGGATGTCAGTTAAACTTGGTTTAGTTTATCCGAAAACGAAAAATAAAATAGATTTTAGAAGCAGTATTCCAGTAATAAACTGTGTTAAACTAAGTTTAAAGACAATCTACATCCTAAAAGCTGGGCCTAAAAGTTATAGCGTACTAGGAAACTATTTTTTCATTTTACAACTCTACAGTAATAAGGCCATCATTATAAAATTGCTGAAGCCGCAGATCTTTGATTGAAATTTTAGCTTTAAATTTATTAAAGAATCCGAGAACCGTTGGAGGACAGTTTTTCCCCAGACATATTTCGAAGGCGAATACCATGTCGTAATTTGAATTCTGCAAGTCAACCATCGTTAGCTTAAAATCAACGTTTTAATTAAACGATGCATTAAGTTCCAATGCTATAATTTCCAATCGTGATTAGTAAAATTCTTTAATTAAAATTTGGAACTTTAATGGACATTTTAAAGTTGACGGCAGTTATTTTTTTAAATCTATTTTTGAGTTGAAGAAATAATATATTTTTTGTCACTACCCTGTTAAAAATCGGTTATACATGAGCACATATGATTCATGCATGCCCATATGCATCAATATATGATCCATATGTGTGCATGAATGATTCATATATGCTCATATGACTTTCCATATATGTTCATATGTGTGCATTAACGAAATTTGAGGTAATATTTACATACATGATCATGCATTTTCATATGTTTCCATACATGATCATGTGTGTACATTAACGAAAATTGAGGTAATATGTTCATGTATGATCACATATGAATACATATGAACACATATGAATCCTATATGGAAGTATATGGACATGTATGAATTTGTATGACTTCATATACCAGCATGTGTGAGTTCATACATGTCCATGAATGGATACATATATGTCGATTTTTAACCGGGTATAGAATTATTTATTTAGCTTGATTTTACGACTTTTAAGGAGTAATAGCAATTAAAGCATATCGACATTTAAATCAGGTGACATTTATAGAACTTTTACCCCTAAATTCATAATCGCTATGTAAAATTATAGGGGTTTATTGAACAAATTTTGTATGAAAATGACGTTTTGTAAACCTGCTATAACTTTACAAAGCATTTAATGTATAAGTAAAGGTAAGGGACCAACCTCTGTTAACGAACCTCTTGATTGGTCCGTTTTAAACGATAAAATATGTTAACATTGCAACAAATTTTATTAACATATTTCTTTGGTGCACGGAGCACGCGAGCGACTTCATAGAGCCTAAACAATGCATTTTAATTGTTAACTTTTATATATTTGCATTTAGTGAAAAGAAGAATTCATATTTGGGTCATAGTCCAGGAGGTTCAATGGGATTCAATTCTTTATTTCCTTCCCTTTTTCAATGGGAACTGTAATTGAAGTATTTTTTAAAATATGTACGAATAATTAAAAAATATGTAAATAATCGTAAATTAATAAAGTACGTTAATAAAATTAACTATTTTGCTTTTTTAGAGATAAAAAATGGAATCTCTAATAAATTCGTAATTTACAAACAAATGCATTTACAAAGAAAAAAACAACATTATATATACATTTTTGAAAGTTGTTTTAAAGCACATACATTCGAAACAGAAAAAGAGCACTTATCGCTCCATTGTAACCAATTTAAAAGATGTTTGTTTTGAATGACTTACACATATTTTTGCTGGGAAGGTTTTAAAATTATTATGCATAGGCACTTTAATAAAAAAATATATGTAATAAATATTTTTTAAATAAAATTTTTTTTACGAAAATCTATTTTTAGACCCATTACTTTTTCCATTCTCGTAACCATATAAGTAACCAATTACTTTATCACCTCCTCTCCATACATTACTTTGAGGCTCATCGCCTGTAAAATTCATCAGTGAAGTAAGGTGTAAAATAATGAGTCGGCCTCTATGGAAACACATTACTTTACAGATTATTTGGTAATGTGTGGTTTTGGTGGATAGCTATGGTTTTAGAAATATTTGGAAAAACGGTTTTGTAGACAAAACAAATTTTTTAATAAACTTTTTGCAAAAAAAGCAAAATTGATAGTAATAACGCTATTTCTTGCAACATTTTAAAATGATAAATTATGTCCTTTAATTTGATATACAGCACGTTTTGACAGCTGCGATAATATTCGCTATATATGCATTTAAAGTTGAAATTGAAAAAATTTCGCATTTTCTGTTATAATTTTAAGTTAAAATTAATTAAATCTGAAAAATATTGAATTTTTTAATACCTAAAAATTAAGGAGTCTGTGACAAATCTTAAATTATAAAACCCAGATAAAACCATTCAGCTCTCTGACAATCAGTTCTATATACTTCGGACATGCTGAGTACAATGGCGTACTTTATCTTTCAATTAAGGAACAGACTTTTCGATAAATGCCTTTAAAATTTAGCGGTTTTAGTTTTAGTTTAGTTTTTTATATACAAAAATTTTAAAATGCAATCAAGGCAAAAGACCTGTATTCATATTTAGGCTTAAAATCTGTTCGCATTATATATGGATTTTTACGGTTTTTTAAGGTTTTAGCCAATTGAATCGCTGAAATCAAAATCAGTCTTAATAAATGCTATAGCTTAGTAAAGAAGCAATTAAAAGGAAAATATTTCAACAAAAAAACTGTATTCATCTGTAGCGGCCTATACGTTAAAATCGAGACTTTTCAAAAATCTTATATGGCAGCATAGCTTTCCAAGTTGTCCCCAAAGTCCAACTTTTAGTATAATATGGGGTCGCCTCTATAAACTGTTCTTGCAAAACAGTTTCCATTTGCAAAAGTTATCGCAGTAAATATATTTTTTACTAGGGATAGTATCGTACTAAAAACATTTTAATATACTAAAGTGAAATTGAAATGTTCGGAACCTACACCGAAAAATTTCTATAGTTACATAGTTAACAAAATCTATAGTTGAATTAATATAAATTTTAAATAACTATTATAGTGTTAAACAACTATGGTTTTGGAAATAAAAAATATATTTGAGTTACTCTGTAAATAACAATTCTGTTTATTTCAAATTTACAAAGACATTTTTCAAAAGAAATTAAAAGTCAAAAGAGAAGTACATTTATATTTTTTTAAATTTAGAAACCAGAAACATTTATTCTGCTATAGACAAATTAGCAAATAAGAAGAAAGTGATATTTACAACAATGGCAACACGCAGCAAATAGGAAAGTCAAATACAAATTAAATGATGGTAATTTTGATAAAAAAAAGGTTTAACGAGTGAAAAGGTTTAATGAAGCGTTTTTTTTTTAGAATAAACATCCTCTACATGCAAGAGTCTATGGTCGGGAATTCTTGGAAAGGCGAATTTTGGATATATTAATTAAAAAATAAGTATTTGTATAAATAGTTTTAATGATAAAAATAAATAAACAAAAAGTGTAGAAATATATCAAATAGCTGAAAAGAATGTGAATTAATGGGAATATGTATGTTATTGGTTTAAATGTCTAAAAAATTACCCAGCTAATCGTTGACAGTAACTTTATCCCTAGTTGAATTTCAGAAATAAAATAAATTTAGTTACCCGGTTAAAAATAACCACATATGTTCATGTATGTATGTGTATGGATGTTCATGTGTGGTTTCATATATATACATTAACGAAAATTGAGGTAATATGTAGACACATGTGCATACATGTTAATGTATGATAATATACTTATAATCATGTATGTGTACATATGTTTGTTCATATATTTTCATACATTTCTGCATACCTAATTGTATATTGAAAAAAATATGTTGATTTTTGGTTTAAAAAAGTTAATTATTTTTATTAATTAAGATTAAAATAACAAATACTAAATAATGAAACTTATTAATAATTAACAAATTAACGACAGCTTAAGTACAATTTTTTGACAAATTTATGTTTATTGAAGTAATGAAGTAAAGTCCTCAAATGAAATTGAGAATATTTTAAGAAAAGTCGAATTTTAAACCATTTCATTTTGAGAAACTTTTTTATTAAAATTGAGATTTTCATTAAAATGAAAAAGTAAATTTTCCATTGAAATCTGTATATTTCCAATTGAAATCGAGTTCTTTACTTTATATTGAGAAAATTTAGAATCTAGTTAAGATTTTTCATTAGAATCTGAAGCAAAATCCAAATAAAATTTTTAGTTAAAATTAACAAAAAACATTAAATCAAAAATGTTCATCCAATTTAAAATTAAAAATCGCAATTTTATTAAAAAAGTTTGTAATTTGAAATACAAACTTTCGATATCAATTGAAATTTTCAAATTAAAAAAAATTAATTTCTACTTGTAAATTTCTCAATTTTATATGAAAAATCTAAATAAAAAATATGTATAGGATTGTAGTTTTTGTATAGAATAATAGTCGTCAAATTCTAAAATTTTTTAACTGAAATCTTTTAGATTGAGGACAAGACTAGTAGGCAAACAAAACTGTTATCACAATGAGCTTCTTCAAACTGTTTACTTTTCAATCTCTAGCAGTTTCTTCTGCCGTCTAGATAAGCTTTTAAGGCACATCTATACGAGAGAGAAAACTTATAGAGATAGAGCAAAAAACACCTCTAATTAGCTCTATTGTGAATTATTTAAGCTATTTAGAGGTGTTTTTTTTTCTCTATATCTAGCAATTTTCTTTCTCGTGTAGATGTGTCTTTAGACTTTTTTTTATCCAGATAAAACTCTAAAATTTTAAGAACTCTTTGTTATAAAAAATTTTTTAAAATCTCAGGAAAATTTGTGTTTAGTTATTTTCTACAATATAATATTAAGTACTACGAATTAAAGGGCTTTTCCCCTTTATTATGTATAGCATGGGCGTGTTTACTAAAACCGCCTTTTTACAAATCGACTTTTTTAAGAATAAAAATTAACAAAAAACTAAAATTTCCTTAGTATATCTAACAAAATTTTAATGAAATATAAGCAAGGGCTTTACTGTTCAATATTCCCAAAATAACCGTTAAAACGACTTTACTGAAAAAACGCATAAAATCGATAACGCCTTACATAATCAGGGAGAATATATAATTATTATTTATCAACACATTAAGCTTGAAGACGACCTCATGGAATGCAGCAGCGATTTGTTGCTTAGACCTCTGCTACCATTGGCATAAAACGATTGTACCAAAATAAAAAATATTTTTCACCAGCGTTCTAAAAAAACGAGAAGGTTTTCGGGAAATTAATACATACTCTAAATGAAACTACAATAAATTACTTACATCATTTCATGAATTTGGTGTAAATTATGGTTTGTCTTCTTCAGCATATTTCTTAGCACAAGCATGCTCAAAAGCTACAAAATCCAATAATGAATGAGCACCAATTTCTGCCTATGATCACAATATGTAGGTAGGACTGTAATGCTCAGTTTTGGTGTTAGGTACCGGGTCATATCCAGTTCCAAAACAAAATGCAAAATTTTACAAATAAGTAAAAACTCTATTAAAAGTTATATTATGTGAAATTTTCTTACCTGTCAGCTTCGGCACATTTTTGAGTTTGACCAGCTTTTATTTTAGCAAATGTTATTCCACTTTATTTCTTAACTTGTTTTTACCTAAAACATCAATAAATATTATAATTTTATTATTATATTATTATTTAAAAATCTTACCTTTTTTAATTTATTTTTGTTTATTTTTTGCTCAACAAATAATACAGAGAAGTCATTGACAATTTGATTAAAAATTACAAGTTTTTTTTTATTTGTAATAAAAACGGTAGGGGACCACAAAATAAAGATTTTGATTTTTGTATGCCTTATTCCTGAAATATTTTCCTTTTGGTGGACAAAAAATCTTTTAAATTTTCTTGGATTTAAAAAAAACTTTAGAAGTCGCAGACGCTTCTTTTGTAAAACGAATTTTTAAGGTTTTTCAATTTTTTGTATTGCTGAATATATGCTAGAATCTAGACGTTAAAAAAGACAAAGAAAAGTTAAAAGTATATGTCGCCTATTCCGTAAGATATTACCCAGTATCTTACCAATTGTCTTTAAATTTTAATAATAAGGGTTTTCACAAGGGGTGTACTATTTGTTGTATCGTTGTATCGTCCTAAAAAAAACAGAGTTGTTAAAAATTAAATTGAAAAAATACAACATTTGAGAATAGCACGATACAACATTTTTACGTATGTTTAGTGTCCTATGTTTGAGTGTGCTAACCGATAGAAAACTGAATAGAAAATCGTTGTTAAACACAAATAAAAATTTTAACATCTCTGTTTTTTGTTAGGACGATAAAACAGATAGCACACCCCTTATGAACAACCTAAATATTTTGGATACTTGTATTTATTCTATGGAGTAGAAATAACATTTTCTATTTTGCGAGTTTTTCACTTTTCGTTAAACAAAAACATATTATTTCTTTTTTGCATTTATTTTCAAAACGTTAAGTATGCGTATAACTGCCCTATTAAAAAAATTAATGAGGTACAACATGCAGTCATATCTTTTTCTGATGTTGGCCAAAACAAAATTTGATCCGAAAAATGGTGGATCATGCTGTATTCATTTATATGCACCGTAGATCTAATATGATGAAATACGATCCGAAAATGGGTTTATCTAATCATATAAAATTGGATGTGACGTAATGACAATCAAAAACTAATTTCAATAGAATGGACGATTTAATGCAATATGAGCGACCTTTGAATGAAGTATTTTTGTCTAATGGTATCAAATAAAATGTAACTTTAATGTACTAAATCTAATTATATATAGTAAGATAAACCCATTTTTCGGATCGTATTTTATCATATTAGATCCAAGGTGTATCTAAATTAATACAGTACGATCCACCACTTTTTTGTAGTTTAGGCTATACCAAAAAAAGATACGTTTGTATTTTATAACATCTAACTTTTTTACTCGGGTGATGTTAAAACTAAACAATAATATCTATTTGGAATCATGTACATAATTATATAACAACATATGTAACAACATATGTATTCATATATGATGATGTGTGACATTCATGGGCCAATATATGACATATACCTTCAAATATGATTACATACATTACAATATATGAGATCTTTTTCTGACTGTATGAACCCATATAGGCATTCATATATGACATGTGTGTTCATACATCATTCATGTGTGAACAAGCATGATCCCATATATGAGATCATATGAACATGTATGATTATTTTTAACCGCGTATCAACTAAATCACTTCAACTATATATTAGTTAGGGTTATTTCACCTAAGAGATAGTTGAAATATTCGTTATAAACAACTAAGATATTTTTTGGGTGTATAGTAAAGCGTATCCATTCAAGTAAAACTTAAAATAATTTAAAGAAGTTTTTTATATATAGTCGATGCCCTCCTTTAGTGTTAAAAATACAAATTAAATGTAAGCTTTAAATTCAATATTGGTAGTTTTAATAACTAAAATTGTTATCCATACATTTGTTTATAAAAAGAAGCATATGATTATAAAAAAAGGTTAAAAAATTGCTATTTTTTATATAAATGAAAAAAATACCGGTAAAATACCGATAACTACACATAAATATAACGGCATCGGTAACGATAACGGTATTTGAATTATTTTTAAAGGTATGGTTAACGGTATTCAATATAAAGCGGTATTTTAGCGATAAGGGTATTTTAACGACAACGGTAACCAACCTTGTACATAACATAAACTTCATTCTTGGTTTTTTGAAAGTTTCAACCACAAATTTGAATAAATTTATACACGCCTCGTTGGAATGAACTTTAACTGAGAGGTGCGATGAATTTGGGATGTCTCAAAATAATATTGCGTTAAAAATCAAAATCTTCGAGATATTTTTTCAAAAACTTCTTACGAATTTTCTAAAATTTAAATTTTCCAATTATGCGAAAACTATACGTGATATGAAAAAACAATTAGGACTAAAATTATTCCCCGGAGAAAAACAATTATATCACCCACTCTAAAGTTTTCATCACAAAGTTTGTGTCTGTTAATTAATTTTAATTGCGCCATCCGGGTTTATTTAAATGAAACCTGGTGTAGAAACGGTAATGACATATCATTATTTTTTGGACTACCAGTAATGACACCCACTTACCTTCTGCATTATTTTAAAACATATAATAATGAGTTACTGATAATGACTTATTTTTATCATTATTTCAAATAGAAAATAATTTTCTAGATTTTTTTTTAATTTTTTGAAATCTATTTTTAGACTCAATATTTTTTAAACACTGGTAAGGATATATGTAACCACATATTTTTTGATTTTTGGTATATTGGCGAATAAGCTAACTTATGTGCAGCAGGTCAATTATGTTTTTATCTATTAAATATTACATAGCGATATAGGTCAGATGGTAAAGCTATTGACTGGCAATCTGGAGACACAGGTTCGTTCCCGCACCAGCAAATTTTATTAAAAAAAAATACAAAAAAAAATATTTCTTTTATATAATTTATTTTTTTGAAAATCTATTTTTAGACTCATTATTTTTGTCAGTACTGAGCACTGATTTTATAAAAATTACAATATTTTGTTAAAATAAGGTTTAAACTCAGAAGGTCTCGAGTTCGATACCGTCCACGGCTATGCATTTTTTTTATAAAATGAATTTTTTTTTATAAAATGAATTTTTTTTTATAAAATGAATTTTTTTTTATAAAATGATTTTTTTTTTATAAAATGAATTTTTTTTTTATAAAATTATAATTTTTTTCTATAAATGTTTTTATAAAATTATATTTTTTTTTATTAAATTGAAGTTTTTTTAATAAAATAATTTTGTTTACATCTTTCTAACGCTCTACACCATTTCCAATTGTATCAATTGCTTTTAAGATTTATCAATTGTATTTTAGAAATAATCAATTGAATTTCAGTTTTATCAATTGTATTTCAGAACTTATCAATTATTTTTCAGATTTACGATTTTTATTTCAGAACTAGTCAATTGAATTTCAGTTTTATCAATTGTATTTCAGAAATTATTAATTGTATTTCCGAAATTCACAACTGTATTTCAGAAATTATCAAAGTGTATTTCAGAAATTATCAATTATATTTCAGAAATTATGAAATGTATTTCAGAAATTTTTCTCTATTAACTATGAAATACAATCAACAAGTTCTGAAATAGATTTGATTATTTCTGAAATACAATTAATAATTTCTGAAATACATTCGATAATTTCTGAAACACATTTAAAATTTCTGAAATACAATTAATAACTTCTAAAACGAAATTTTAATTTTTGGTGATTTACAAATCATGTTAGGATTTGCACTTTAGGTAGAACAATATTCTCTTCTGATTTCAAAATTTTTTTGATCCCGAATACAAAAATATCAAACATAAATCAATTTCTGACGATGATTAATGGCAATTTTCTATGTTTAAACTACTTTTAAAGACAAATATGTAATACTAAAACTGAATTGATAATATCAAAAACGTTGGAAAAATCAATAATAAATGCATATTTTAAAAATTTTAAATGCATATTTTTAAAATTTTAAGTGCATATTTTTCGATTTTAATCATACATACATATTATGTACATAAAACACGATTATAAATGCATGAATATACGAGCCCAAGTAATAATAGGCCTTTTTTTAATCACCCCAGTGTAGAAACGGTAATGACATATCATTATTTTTTGGAGTACCAGTAATGACACCCACTTACCTTCTGCATTACTTTAAAACATATAATAATGAGTTACTGATAATGACTTATTTTTATCATTATTTCAAATAGAAAATAATTTTTTAGATTTTGTTGAAAATTTTTTGAAATCTATTTTTAGACTCAATATTTTTTAAACCCTGGTAAGGATATATGTAACCACATATTTATAACGCGAAAAATAATGAGTTGTCGTTACACACCAGCATACGAAAAATCAAAAAATATATCGTTACCTATGTGCTTACCAGTACTGACAAAACTAATGAGTCTAAAAATAGATTTTCAAAAAAATTAATTATATAAAAAAAAATATTTTTTATTGTATTTTTTTTTTAAATAAAATTTGCTGGTAAGGGAAACAAACCTGGGTCTACAGATTGCCAGTCAACAGCTCTACCATCTGAGCTATATCGACATGTAATATTTAATAGATAAAAACATAATTGACCTGCTGCACACAAGTAAGCTTACTCGCCAACATACAAAAAATCAAAAAATATGTGGTTACATATATCCTTACCAGTGTTTAAAAAATATTGAGTCTAAAAATAGATTTCAAAAAATTTTCAACAAAATCTAAAAAATTATTTTCTATTTGAAATAATGATAAAAATAAGTCATTATCAGTAACTCATTATTATATGTTTTAAAATAATGCAGAAGGTAAGTGGGTGTCATTACTGGTAGTCCAAAAAATAATGATATGTCATTACCGTTTCTACACTGGGGAGATCCAATATTTGCATAATATTTCAAGGTGTACGCGTACCTTAAGTTCGGAGAAGAACTATTTTTAAAATCTGTAAAATTAATTTATATACATAGTATTGGTGAGATAATATCTGAATATGTATCATAAAAATATTCATAAAATTACAACTAAAATTTTTTTATTATCATTTAATTCATCTCTTAAGCCTTTATTTTTATTTAATTGTTAAACTTAAAACATATTATTTATTTTTCACATCCCATGTAAAAATCGAAATATATATGAATATACATGATCATACATGATCATGCATAGTCATACATGATCATATACGTCATTGCATAGTTAAATGTATGACCATACATGATCTCATATATTTCCATATATCTTCGGATCCGAAATTTGAGGGTATATGGAGGTATATGGCCATATGTGATCATATATGAGCATACACGAATCATATGTGAGCATATATGGTCATATATGAACATGTACGGTCATATACCCTCAAATTTCGGATCCGAAGATACTTGGAAATATATGAGATAATGTATGGTCATGCATTGAACTATGCATGTACGTATATGATCATGTATGCCCATGCATGATCATATACTAGTCCATAGATCATATACTACATTAAAACATACAAAGGTATGATCATGTACGTTCATATATATTTCGATTTTCACATCCCAGGTGAAAATGTTCATATAAATTTGTTCATATATGGTAATATATGGTTTCATGTATGAGCATATATGGTTTAATGTATAATCATATATGAACATATATGTTATGTATGAAAGCATATATGGGTAAATACATTCAAATGTATGAATCCATATATGATAATATACTGTATTTATTGGTCACATATGAATTCATATATTATTGCATATACCCAGATGAATATGTTCATATATGTTCATATATTGTCATATATGGTTTCATGTATGAGCATATATGGTTTAATGTATGATAATATATGAACATATATGTTATGTATGGAAGCATATATGGGTAAATACATTCAAATGTATGAATTCATATATGATAATATACTGCATTTATTGGTCCATATATTGGTTCATATTTTCCATATATCTTCATATATGAATTCATATATTATTCCATATATGGGTAATGTTTTAAGTTTTTTTATCATGGGCGGATTCAAAAAATATTGAAATACAATACATTTGATAATTTCTTAAATACAATTGGCAATTTCTAAAATACAGTTGCCAGTTTTAGAAATACAATTGATTATTTGTAAAATACATTTGATAATTTCTGAAATGCAATTGCGAATTTCTGAAATACAATTAATAAATTTCTGAAATACAATTTTCAGTTTCTAAATTACAATTTATAATTTCTGAAATAAAATTGGTAGTTTCTGATATACAATTGAGAAATATGAAAATCAATTGATAATTTCTGAAAAGCAATTATAAAACTGGAAATAAATTGATTATTTCTGAAATACAATTGGTAAATCTGAAAAACAAATTATAACTTCTACAATACAATTGAGTAAACTGAAATTCAATTGATTATTTCTGAAATACAATTGATAAATCAGAAAAACAATTGATAACTTCTGAAATAAAATGATAAATTTTGAAATACAATTGAAAATGTTGCAGTAAGATAAGAACAGCAAAAATAAAACTTCTAAATTTAGAAAATCTGCAGAAAATTTTGCAAAATATTAATAAACTAAAAATGGCTAAAATAAACTGTAGTATCTAAAAAAATTTTTATTAAATTTTGTTCAATCCAAATAGCAGTTTATAAAATCAACGGAAATATTTGCTAAAAATATTAAACTGTTCACTCACAATATTTTTTCCTTTAAATCAACCGAGTATGTACATTAAAACAATTGAAAATAAGTTAAAAAAAGGACTACCCACTTTTCGTTCAAAACAATTGTATTTTGTCGTTTATTTTTAATTGTTAATTTATTAACTGGCAGAGTCGGTAAAAATAATAGATTTCTCGTTTATTTTAAAATTAATCGTATTATAACAACTGATTGTTTTTAACAGAAAATTTTGATTGAATATTTTAACTTCTACCGAAAGTCCGTATTTTGTGTATTTTGTTTATTGAATGACTGATAGAAAAAGTTAAAAAATATATTTCTTTGCAATTTAACTACTTATTCAATTGAAACAACTTTTCTGATTTACTTTTCAAACAACTGTTGAACTTTTACGGTAAAGTTATTGTGAGTGTTGATTTCAGAAGGTAAGATATGTATTTCCATTAAAAACAAAAAACGAAAAAGGAACTTTCAAAATTTTAAATTTTATGTGATGTTTTTTTGTCTACTACTAAGTACAATTTAATTTTATTTTCTAATCACTGAAATTTAGCTCAATTATAACTCAAATTTTGTAAATATATTAAACAGTTTTATTTTTGCTGTTCCTATCTTATTTATATTTAGCAAAACTACTCTGATAATTCAGCAGTTTTTTCATTTTGAACTAATTTTTAGTAGCTTTAACTAAAATTTTTACACACTTTTTTCTATTAGTGTATAGACAATCATTAAATTATCAAAAATCAGTCATAAAATATTTTCTAAACTTGAAGTAAAATGTTTATCTCCATTAAAAATTTCATAATTTCTCAATTTCATTCAAATGTACAAATTCATCAGTAACGTATGAATAGAATTATAATATTTACTTTAAATGTGAATAAAAAAAAGCAATATGTTTATTAAAAAATAAAAAAAAAAATTTATATGAACATTCATATATCTCCATATATGGCCATATACCCTCAAATTTCGGATCCGAACCCATATATTAACCCATATATGTTGCCATATATAGCCATATATGAACATTTTCACCTGGGTTTGTTTTAAGATTTTTGTGATGAGGGTAATTTCGTGAGCGGATTCAAAAAATATTGAAATACAATACATTTGATAATTTCTTAAATACAATTGGCAACTTCTAAAATACAATTGCCACTTTCTGAAATATAATTGATTACCCAGTTGAAAAATGTTCATATATGTTCATATATTGTCATATATGATTTCATGTATGAGCATATACGGTTTAATGTATGATCATATATGAACATATATGAACATTAGGGCGGGTCCGATTTAATTCTACTACCCCCCAACTGTTGACTTTTTGTCCCGTAGGGTCAAGTTTTGAAAAATCACACTTTGACCCATTTAGAGTGCCCCAATCGAGTCCAAATGTATGACCGACCCCCACTAACTTTGGAGGGCCGATCCACCCATTGCCAGTGGCACACCCCCCTGGAACTCCCCTGGGGGGTTCCCCATACAAACATTTTAAAAAATCACCATTTTTGGCACTTTTTTTTATTATTTTTTATTTATTTTTATTATTTTATTTATTTTTTTTCTTTAGAAAATTATTTAGTCAGAACATATGTAAATGAAAAAATTAATTTAACATAGTAATAGAAAAGAAAATAAAAAAAATTACTGTTTGAAGTCTTTTTTGCTTTCAAGTCTGGGCAATTTCGCACGGTTCTCTAATGTCGTCACCATAACAGCCTCTACATTTTCCGGTATAACTCCTTTGGAAACGCTAGCTAGCAATTGAACGTGTCGTTCTGTTGCAGGTCGTAAAATAGGTTGTGTGGGTTTTTTAAGCCACCACAAGACACAGCTGCATGTCGTAAACTTACTTAAGCTAAATCGGTTACAGGTAGAATTGAGCATAAAATTATCATAAAGGATTTTCCAGAAGTAATAAAAGGCGCACTTGCTTAACAGAATTTGTGGTCAGATTAACGTTTAACATGTAAGTACTTTATGGGCAGTTTTGACAACAAAATCGGTACAGGTAGAATTGAGCATAAAATTATCATAAAGGATTTTCCAGAAGTAATAAAAGGCGCACTTGCTTAACAGAATTTGTAGTCAGATTAACGTTTTATTTACATGTAAGTACTTTATGGGCAGTTTTGACAACAAAATCGGTTACAGGTAGAATTGAAATTACCATTTCATTCTTATTACCTCGTGTCCTAGACCATATATAACGCAACAGTTTTTGTGAATGCATTAAGTCGTTGTGAAGAACTCGAAGTGTGAAGTGCTAATTTGAGATAAAAAAAATATTTAAAAAAAAATCATTCCAAATCAAGAAGTTTACAATGAATCCACCATCCTCTACACCGCAAGATGAAGCAATAACAACATCAACAACTATCGAAAACCCAATGAGTCATATACCCAGGCATGATGTTACTGTTTTTGGTGTGTCTACTGATTTGACTGATCTTAATTTACCAACCCATCTGGATATCTTGAGATATTATTTTTACTTGAGCGAACAAAAAAAGTTGTCCTATAAAGCATTCACTATTCAAGTACAAGATAAGTTGATTGGAATTTGGGAAAAACTTGGTATGGAAATAATGCTGAAAAAAAGTGTATGTAATAAATTGAATAGATTGCTTGACAAATATCAAGAGCAAATCAAGAGAAGAAACAAACCCCAACAATTTACAGAGTATGTAAAATCTCTGGAAACAATTTTTTTCATTGGAACATGTAAATGCGATTTGAAGGCAGCTCCATGTGCATGCGGTTTGGTTCCCGAACGCCTCAAAGAGTTTATGCACGATCAACATAATCAGAGAAGTCTAACAATGGATGGATTTGCGATGGAAATTGAAGAGCAAGGAGCAACGTCTATGTCATCAATGCCAACATACCAAGATCCCGATGATTCAACATACGCACCGCCACCGGTTCAAGAAGATTTGGATATAAGCACAAGTTCACAATACACACAGAGATACGATTGTTTTAACTTTGCCTTGGTATGTGACAGATTTGGCGTGCCTGATAGAGTAGCATCAGCAATGGGAACAGCTCTTTTCCAAGATTTTAAAATGAAAGATATCCATGGCAAACCTCTCATCATGGATAAATCGAAAGTTCGCCGAGAAAAAGAGAAATGCAGACAAGAAGTGCTTCGCAAACGGTTAGATGATACCAATTTGTTAGCATTTTCATTCGATGGCAGAAAAGATGATACTTTAACGAGAGATACAATTGATGAGAAGTATCATACTAGAATGGTAAAAGAACCTCATCTTGTTATTTTGAGAGAACCGAATTCTGAATTGATTGGTTACGTAAGACTGGAACATGAAACCGCTGAATACAAAACAACCAAATTAAATGATTTTTTCAACGATAAAAATATATCACTGGTTGCATTAATTCGCATATGCACTGACGGTGAGCCAACAAACACTGGCCCAAACGGTGGAATTATACGACGATTCGAATTGCTGTTAAAAAGACCATTGCATTGGTTCGTTTGCCTTCTACACTAAAACGAACTTCCTTTTCGGCATTTGTTTGAAGCTTTAGATAAATCAACCAGCACTGGACCAAGATCGGCAACCGGAAAATTGAGCCGTCAAATCGAAACTTGTGAAACTCTTCCGGTAAGTTATTGCTATCACTCATTTATTATAATTGTCAACCGTTTTTAATTGTTTTATTTTTATATATTTTCAGGTGGTGGACGGCTTTCAGAAAATTGAGTTGAAAAATATGCCCCCTGCTCCAGAAAAAATTGAATTTTCCACCGATTCCAAGTACTTATACGACATGGCCCATGCAATTTCTAGCGGCGTGGTTTCAGTGGATCTGGCAAACATCAAACCAGGGAAAATTGTACATTCTCGGTGGCTCACCAAGGCCGCTAGACTATTACGATTATATGTGACAACGGAAAATTCAGATGCAAATTTAAGAATACTGGTTGAATTTATAATTACATGTTATGTGCCAATGTACTTCAATATCAAGTATTACAGCTCTGTCGTGTACGGTAGTAGATTATTTTTCAAATTCATTAGTTGGTCAAGATTTCTAGAACCTCGTTTACGAAAAATTGTCAATAAAGTAATTACAGATAATTCATATTATGCGCATTCGGAAAATATCTTGTTATCAATGTTGTTTGATGATAGCAAAGAAAAGCGCGACTGTGCTATCAAGATAATTCTACGCTATCGAACCGATGTTGACGACCCAACGGGACTTAGAGCTTATAAAAAACCAGATATAAACTTTTATTGCACAAGTTACACGGAAATGATCAATATGAATGACATAAATGACGTATTTGAACCACCATTCACGCGAAGCATTCCATACGATACTTTGAAAGAATATTTAAATCAAGATGATCCACCGTTTAATGATCCAAAAATTCCATCACACATACAAGAAACAGAACGACACGATCAATTGCTAGCTAGCGTTTCCAAACGAGTTATACCGGAAGATGTAGAGGCTGTTATGGCGACGACATTAGAGAGCCGTGCGAAATTGCCCAGACTTGAAAGCAAAAAAGACTTCAAACAGTAATTTTTTATTTTTTCTTTTCTATTACTAAGTTAAATTAATTTTTTCATTTACATATGTTCTGACTAAATAAATTTCTAAGGAGAAAAAATAAATAAAATAATAAAAATAAATAAAATAAATAAAAAATAATAAAATAAAGTGCCAAAAATGGTGATTTTTTAAAATGTTTGTATGGGGAACCCCCCAGGGGAGTTCCAGGGGGTGTGCCACTGGCATGGGTGGATCGGCCCTCCAAAGTTAGTGGGGGTCGGTCATACATTTGGACTCGATTGGGCACTCTAAATGGGTCAAAGTGTGATTTTTCAAAACTTGACCCTACGGGACAAAAGTCAACAGTTGGGGGTAGTAGAATTCGTTTTAGAGGTATGGTTCCTTCGGCAAAGTTTCTTATTTTGATCCCTTGAATACGATTTTCCCTGAGCCATGGGCGATTTTAATGCCTCCCCACAAATCGACCCGGCCTAATGAACATATATGTTATGTATGGAAGCATATATGGGTAAATACATTCAAATGTATGAATCCATATATGATAATATATTACATTTATTGGTCCATATATTGGTTCATATATTCCATATATCTTCATATATGAACTCATATATTATTCCATATATGGGTAATGTTTAAAGTTTTTTTTTTGTCATGGGGGTAATTACGTGAGCGGTATCAAAAAATATTGAAATACAATACATTTGATAAATTCTTAAATACAATTGGCAATTTCTAAAATACAGTTGCCAGTTTTAGAAATACAATTGATAATTTGTAAAATACATTTGATAATTTCTGAAATGCAGTTCCGAATTTCTGAAATACAATTAATAAATTTCTGAAATACAATTTTCAGTTTCTGAAATACAATTCATAATTTATGAAATACAATTGGTAGTTTCTGATATACAATTGATAAATATGAAAATCAATTGATAATTTCTGAAAAGCAATTATAAAACTGGAAATAAATTGATTATTTCTGAAATCTAAATGGTAAATCTGAAAAACAATTCATAACTTCTACAATACAATTGATGAAACTGAAATTCAATTGATTATTTCTGAAATACAATTGATAAATCTGAAAAACAATTGATAACTTCTGAAATATAATGATAAATTTTGAAATATGTACAATTGAAAATGTTGCAGTAAGATAAAAACAGCAAAAATAAAACTGTTAAATTTATTTATTAAAAACAAAAAACGAAAAAGGAACTTTGAAAATTTAAAATTTTATGTGATGTTTTTTTGTCTAATACTACAATTTAATTTTATTTCCTAATCACTGAAATTTAGCTCAATTATAACTCAAATTTTATAAATATATTAAACACTTTTATTTTTGCTGTTCCTATCTTATTTATTAGCAAAAATACTCTGCTAATTCAGCAGTTTTTCATTTTGAACTAATTTTTGGTAGCTTTAACTAAAATTTTTACACACTTTTTTCTATTAGTGTATAAACAATCATTAAATAATCAAAAAATAGTCATAAAATTATTTCTAAACTTGAAGTAAAATGTTTATCTCCATTAAAAATTTCATAATTTCTCAATTTCATTCAAATGTACAAATTCATCAGTAAGAATTGTAATATTTACATTTAATTTAAATAAAAAAGCAATATTTTTATTAAAAAAAAAAAAAAAAAAAATTTGTATGAACATTCATATATCTCCATATATGGCCATATACCCTCAAATTTCGGATCCGAACCCATATATGAACCCATATATGTTGCCTTATATGACCATATATGAACATTTTCACCTGGGTATTTATAAAATACATTTGATAATTTCTGAAATGCAATTGCGAATTTCTGAAATACGATTAATAAATTTCTGAAATACAATTTTCAGTTTCTGAAATACAATTCATAATTTTTGAAATACAATTGGTAGTTTCTGATATACAATTGATAAATATGAAAATCAATTGATAATTTCTGAAAAGCATTTATAAAACTGGAAATAAATTGATTATTTCTGAAATACAATTGGTAAATCTGAAAAACAATTCATAACTTCTCCAATACAATTGATGAAACTGAAATTCAATTGATTATTTCTGAAATACAATTGATAAATCTGAAAAACAATTGATAACTTCTGAAATGAAATGATAAATTTTGAAATACAATTGAAAAACAATTGATAACTTCTGAAATGAAATGATAAATTTTGAAATACAATTGAAAATGTTGCAGTAAGATAAAAACAGCAAAAATAAAACTGCTAAATTTAGAAAATCTGCAGAAAATTTTTAAAAATATTAGTAAACTAAAAATGGCTAAAACAAACTGTTGTATTTAAAAAAATTATTGCTAAATTTTATTCAATGCAAATAGCAGTTTATAAAATCAACAGAAATATTTGCTAAAAATACTAAGCTATTGATTTCAGATGGCTAGATTTGTATTTCCATTAAAAACAAAAAACGAAAAAGGAACTTTGAAAATTTTAAATTTTATGTGATGTTTTTTGTCTACTACTACAATTTAATTTTATTTTCTAATCACTGAAATTTAGCTCAATTATAACTTAAATTTTGTAAATATATTAAACAGTTTTATTTTTGCTGTTCCTATCTTATTTATATTTAACAAAAATACTCTGCTAATTCAGCAGTTTTTCGTTTTGAACTAATTTTTAGTAGCTTTAACTAAAATTTTTACACACTTTTTTCATTAAATTATCAAAAAACAGTCATAAAATAATTTGTAAACTTGAAGTAAAATGTTTATGCCCATTAAAAATTTCATAATTTCTCAATTTCATTCAAACGTACAAATTCATCAGTAAGAATTATAATATTTACATTTAATTTGAATAAAAAAAGCAATATTTTTATTAAAAAAATAAAAAAAAAAATTTATATGAACATTCATATATCTCCATATATGGCCATATACCCTCAAATTTCGGATCCGAACCCATATAGGAACACATATATGTTGCCATATAAAAATATTTGAAATTTTTAAAAAATTTTGTCTAACTTACATGCCACTATACTTGTGTGTACTTACGAAGTATATTGGCTTGTGGGCCATTACAATGCGGCCATACCCTGGGTAAAGTAAGCCATCTTGTGTGTAGAGTTTGAAAGCACTCAGCGATTCTAGTAAGTACACACAAGTATCTCCGAGTACATTCAAATCCTACACACAAGCTGGCTTACTTTACCCAGGGTATGGCGGCATTGTAATGGCCAACAAGCCAATATACTTCGTAAGTACACAGAAGTATAGTGGCATGTAAGTTAGACAAACTTTTTGAAAAATTTCAAATATTTTTAGTTTCATATACAATTGTTATACACAAGTATCCCATATCTTAAGTACATACAATGTGAAGCACACGAAATTAATTACATTGTGTAGACTTACACGTTTTTCTAAAGGGTTTCAAAATTTTACGACTTTTTTTAAATTTTGACGATTTTTTAAATTTGGACAATTCATAGCATAGCATTCATTGCGATACTGCAATACTAGTTCAAAGCACTAATTGCTATGTTATGGTAGCGAACGATCGTCTGTCACAACAATCACAAATCTACGAGTTGTTCTATTCGCTATGTATAATATTTGAACGCATGGCTATTTTTTATAAAATGCTTAAAGAAAGGTATGCGGTATTTTTCTCCCCGATTTGGATAAAATTTGAATATATTACAGAGAGGACAGAAGTAATAAAAATTTTGATAAAATATGATCTCAATTATAGCATTTTTTATTTTTTATGAATTTTAGAAGAGTTTCCGAAACTTTTTTTGTTCTTTTATTATTTTACATAAATTTTTTTTCGATTAATCGATTAATTTTAAAGTTTTATTCGATTAATCGGTTAAGAAAAAACTCGAATAATTATTTGAACGATTAATCGATTAAATTAAAATGTCGATTAATTGAATACCCTAGTTACCATATATGACCATATATATATTGTTTAAATGGCACCATATATGACAATATATTGTTTAAATGGCACCATATATGGTATATGTTCCCTATTAAAAAAAAATAATATGGAGCTTTATATGGTAATATATAACTTAGAGTGATCCATGTACCATTTGATCCAAAAAATGGCCCGATAAAATTGTATCAGTTGTTTATCAGTTTTTATCAAATCGTATCAGTTTAGATCTGACTTCCCAGGTGAAAATGTTCACATATGCTCATATATTGTCATATATAGATTCATGTATGAGCATATATGGTTTCATATATGAACATATATGTTATGTATGGAAGCATATATGTGTAAATACATTCAAATGTATGAATCCATATATGATAATATATTGTATATATTGGTCCATATATCGGTTCATATATTTCATATATCTTCATATATGAATTCATATATTATTCCATATATGGGTAAATTTGTTTTATCATGGGGCGGGTTGAAATACAAGGCTGAAATACAATAGATACTTTTTTAAATTACAATTGATAATTTCTGAAATATAATTGATAAATATGAACTTCTGAAATAAAATGATAATTTTTTAAATACAATTGGAAATGGTACAGTAAGATAAAAACAGCAAAACTGCTAAATTTATAAAATTTTAGTTATATTTGAGTTAACTTTTAGTTAATTTAAAATGACAAATTATACTGCAAAATAAGCAGAAAATTTTGCAAAATATTAGTAAACTAAAAATGGCAAAAACAAAATGTATCTAGAGAAATTTTGTTCAATGCAAATAGCAGTTTATAAAATCAACAGAAATATTTGCTAAAAATATTAAACTGTTGATTTCAGAAGGCTAGATTTGTATTTCCATTAAAAAAAAAAAACCAAAAAGGAACTTTAAAATTTTTTAATTTTATGTGATGTTTTTTGTCTACTACAACAATTTAATTTTATTTTCTAGTCACTGAAATTTATACAATTATAACTCAAATTTTGTATATTTAACAGTTTTATTTTTGCTGTTCCTATCTTATTAATATTTAGAATACAATAATCATGTTTAACTAATTTTTAGTAGCTTTTTTACAGACTTTTCTATTAGTGTATAAACAATCATTAAATAATCAAAAAACAGTCATAAAATAATTTCTAAACTTGAAGTAATTTCTCAATTTCATTCAATGTACAAATTCGTCAGTAAGTATGAATAGAAATATATTTACATTCAATTTGAATAAAAAAAGCGATATTTTTATTAAAAAGTGAAAAAAAAAGTTTTTTCATATACGAGCATTTAGGAAATCTAATAATATATGACCATATATGAACATCCATATATCTCTCCATATATGACCATATACCCACAAATTTCGGATCCGAACCCATATATGTTGCCATATATGACCATATATGAACATTTTCACCTGGGCTGATACAATTTTATTGGTTTATATCACAGGGAATCAGTTTAGGTCCAAATAGTTATATTTGTATATAAAATTATATAGTTATATCCCAATTTTGACCTGATATCAGTTTAAAACTTTTATAAAATTGTATAAGGTAAATGTCGGATACAATTATATTTTATTTATATAAAATTGAACGATCAAACCTGACACCATTACAAAAATAGGATACAATTTCATCTGATTAACACATAATTTAATCAGGTCAGATCTAAACTGATACAATTTGATAAAAATTGATAAACAATTGATAAAAATATATCGGGCCATTTTTCGGATGTAACTGTATATTTATACAGATATAACTTAATCACATATCTCTATACATAAAAGAATAACGTGACTGACTGACTGACTCAACATCGCCCAGCCCAAACCGCTGAAGCTAGGAAGTTGAAATTTGTTATGTAGGTTCCTCTTTCGGCGTAGACGTCCGCCAAGACGGGATTTTTGGAAATTCCTACCGCAACGGGCAAAAAGGGTAAAAGTCTCCCCTTGGCGGCCTGCCAAAACCCCTTTGGCTAGAAAGCTGAAATTTAAGATATGTGTTCCTTGGAGTATGGGCTAACTTTTCTGGAAAGTACTTTCTGGAATTTTGGACAGGGACGTTGTAAAAATGGGGGTTAAAAAGGGGAAAATGCCCCCCTTGACGGCCTGCCCAAACCGCTGGAGGTAGGAAGTTGAAATTTGGTATAACGGTTCCTCCACTATCGTAGACATCCACCAAATCGGGAGTTTTGGAAATTTTTACAGGGACGGGCAAAAAGGGGAAAAAGTCTCCCCCTTGACGGCCTGCTCAAACTGCTGGAGCTATGAAGTTGAAATTTGGTATGTAGGTTCCTCGACCGGTGTAGACGTCCGTTGAGACGGCATTTTTGGAAATTCTTATCGGGAAGGGCAAAAAGGGGACAAAAAAAGTACCTTTTTCCAAAAAAGTACCTTTTCCCAAAAAAAGTACCTTTTTCCAAAAAAAGTACCTTTTCCAAAAAAAGTACCTTTTTCCAAAAAAAGTACCTTTTCCAAAAAAAACTACCTTTTTCCAAAAAAAGTACCTTTTTCCAAAAAAAAGTACCTTTTTCCAAAAAAAGTACCTTTTTGCAAAAAAAGTACCTTTTTCCAAAAAAAGTACCTTTTTCCAAAAAATGTACCTTTTTCCAAAAAAGTACCTTTTTCCAAAAAAAGTCCTTTTTCCAAAAAAAGTACCTTTTTCCAAAAAAAGTACCTTTTTCCAAAAAAAGTACCTTTTTCCAAAAAAATAGCTTTTTCCAAAAAAAAGAACCTTTTTAAAAAAAAAGGACCTTTTTCAAAAAAAGTACCTTTTTCCAAAAAATGTTTCTTTTTCTTAAAAAATGTACCTTTTCCAAAAAAAAGTACCTTTTCCAAAAAAAGTAACTTTTCCCAAAAAACATACATTTTTCCAAAAAAATACCTTTTTCAAAAAAAGTACCTTTTCCAAAAAAAAGTACCTTTTCCCAAAAAAAGTACCTTTTTCTAAAAAAATTTTCCTTTTCCAAAAGAAGTACCTTTTCCAAAAAAAGTACCTTTTCCAAAAAACATAAATTTTTACAAAAAAAATACATTTTTCCAAAAAAATACCTTTTAAAAAAAAAATACCTTTTCTGAAAAAAGTACAAATAAAGTACTTTGTAAAAACAAAGTATCTTTTTCCAAAAAATTTCATTTTTTTTTTCGTTTTAAAATAATATATGTATAATTTCAAAAAACTAGTTTTTTTCCTCCCCCCACGGATATCTCCACTAAAACAAGGTTTCTTGATATTCGGCATAGACGTGCGGGATTTTTGGAAATTCCTACCGGAACGGGCAAAAAGGGGAAAAGTCTCCCAATAAACAGTCTCACAAATTGGAAAAGTGCCTGCCCAAACCCCTGGAGGTAAGAAGTTGAAATTTGGTATAAAGGTTCCTCCACTGTAGTAGACATCGACTAATTCCCTATAGGATATCCCAAAAGCAAATTCGGAATGTGAGTTCTTCCTTCTGTGTAGGCGTCCGCTTAGACGGAATTTTTGAAATTCCTATCGGGAGGGGAAATAAGGGGAAAAATCTCCTCCTTGACGGCCTGCCCAATCCCTTTCGGCCAACCTAAAATTTTAAATATGTATTCCTTGGAGTAGGACTAACTCCCCGGTAACGTAATTTTTCTATTTTGGAACAGAAACATAGTAAAAATGTGGGTTGAAAGGGAAAAATGTCCCCACTAACGGCCTGCCCAAACCGCTTAGGCAACCCGGGTAAAAATCTTAATATGGTGTCATATATAATTATATCTTATTTGACAAGTCCCCATATACAACGACATATAACTTGATCCGAAAAATGGGTCATCTACTTGTGTCTAATTATATCAAATTAGATATAATTTGATACTGTTTGATCCGAGATTTGTCCATATCCAGGACATCAAATTACATCTAATTCGATATAAAAATATCTCATTTTATATAACATTGTCTAATAGTAAGTATACTTTTTATGCATACCGGCTATTAAATTGATATTGAAATTTCTATAGCTTTAACAATTTTAAAGGCCCAAATTTTATAACGTAAAATAAAAATTAATTAGAAATTTATTAATTCAGTTCGAAGCCAATTTCCTTATTATGAATTAACATAATAAGTACTTTTTTCAGAAACTGTTATTTTTCTTCATCAGGATATTCTACTAACAAATACTTCACAGAGTTTTTGCTTTCAAAAACCTCTACACTTTCAGGAATGAAAAGACGATCGTTTCGGGGATTTTCCAGGTCCCCTTCTTCAGTTTTCTTTAGAATGTTGTGGCAATAGTGCAATGCAAATTGAAACATCAAAATTTCATATTAAACGTAGTCTACTACATCAACGAAATGCGAATGAAGCAAACAATAAAATATGTTTTCGAAGTCTCTGCAAAGACAACCAACAATAGAAATATTATGAAAGTTTTCTGTTTTTATATTTCGTACCGTCGGTACATGTCTTTGCAGAGACTTCGAAAACATATTTTATTGTTTGCTTCATTCGCATTTCGTTGATGTAGTAGACTACGTTTAATATGAAATTTTGATGTTTCAATTTGCATTGCACTATTCCCACAACTTTCTAAAGAAAACTGAAGAAGGGGACCTGGAAAATCCCCGAAACGGTCGTCTTTTTATTCCTGAAAGTGTAGAGGTTTTTGAAAGCAAAAACTCTGTGAAGTATTTGTTAGGAGAATATCCTGATGAAGAAAAATAGCAGTTTTTGAAAAAAGTACTTATTATGTTAATGCATAATAAGGAAATTGGCCTCGAACTGAATTAATAAAGTTCTAATTAATCAATAAAAAGGTCGAAAAAACAATTTTTATTTTTTGAAAAAAATTAAAAACCAATAAAATAAAAATTTTAATGCCCCAGCAAACAAAGATGATCATTAATGACTCAGAAATGAGCTCCAAAAACATAAACATTTTTCCACTTTTTCCTATGAAAGTGGTCCGTCGAAAAGAGCCCCCTGTGTACTCAGAAATGACTCAGAAAAAATAACGTATAAAATCGAAATTTTCCTCAAAAATTTAAATAATTTTGGAATCTTCTTTGAGTCCGAAAAATGAGCCCTCGTTTTGAGACAGCTTTTTAGATTGTAGAGACAAATTTTTGGATTGTTTTCTGAGGGTTCATATTTTCTACCAAAAAAAGAGTGTTTTCAAAAAAACAATAATCATTTCTATGAGCTATTTAAGAATCTTATTTATGAGCGCTCCGAAATTGCTGGCTGGGGCTTTTTTTGTCTTCTAAATCGTACGCATCATTTTTTAATATAATTTTATATGCAAAAAATCACGTGAAAATTATTTAGCTGTGGAGAAATTAACTCTTAATTTATATTAATTTGTATGAGATCATATAGAAAGTTATATAAAATTACAAGAATATATTTTTAGTATGACGATATATACAGTGTTATATAACTTAGAATCGAACCATATATAATCATATCGGTCACTACATATATTTTGATTAGTTTTATATGGCTTATGTAGTTATATATGGAGTCAGATGTGGGGATATGTAATAACATCAATTAACGTACAAAAAATTCATTGAAAAAATAATATCAGATGTAGTTGTATATAATGATATGTGTCTTAATGTGACTCCATTCACCGTCAGATATAACCCAATCACATTATATATAACAATATATAAGTATTTTTACTCGGGAATGCAGTTGAAATTTGGTATGAATGTTCCTCATCCATCGCAGATAGCCGCGAAGATGGAATTTTTGTAAATTCCTAATGGGAGGGGCAAAAAGAAGAAAAGCCTCACCTTGGGGGCCTGTAAAAACCCCTTCGGCTAGAAACCTGAAACTTAAAATGTGGGTCCCTGGAGTAAAAGCTAACTTATTAGAAAGATACTTTTTTGAATTTTGGACAGGGTCGTTATAAAATAGGGGCTCAAAAAGTGAAAGTGACCCCTTAACGACCTGTCCAAACTGCTGGAACTAGGAAGCTGAAATTCGGTACTTAGGTTCCTCTTCCAGCCTAATTCCAACCGGGAGGGACAAAAAAAGAAAAAGTGTCCCCCTTGACAGCCTGCTCAAACTGCTGGAACTAGGAAGCTGAAATTCCCTGTCGATGGATTTTCGGAAATTCCTACCGAGAGGGGCACAAATAGTAAAAGTTGGCTAGAAACCTGAAATGTAAAACATATGTTACTTGGAGTATGGACTCACTTAACGGGAAGGTGCTTTTTGGACAGGGACATTGCAAAAATGGGGATTAATGAAGCGAAAAGTGCCGCTTAAAGGCCTGCCCAAACCGTTGGAGATAGGAAGTTAAAATTTGGTATTAAAGTTCCTCCTCTATTGTAGACATCCGCTAAGATGAGATTTTTGGAAATTTCCACAGGTAGGGTCAAAAACAGGAAAAGTCTCCCCCTTAACGGCCTGGCCAAACTGCTGGATCTAGGGAGCTTAAATTCGGTATTTGGGTTCCTTCTCCAACGTAGACGTCCCCTAAGACGGTATTTTTGGAAATTCATACCGGGAGGGGTAAAAAGGGAAAAAACTTCCCCCTTGATAGCCTGGCCAAACTGCTGGATATAGAGACCTAAAATTATGTATGTAGTAGGTTCCTCCTCCAACGCAGAATTCCTCTAAGACGGAATTTTTGGAAATTCCTACCGGGAGGTGTAAAAACGGAATAATTCTCCCCCTTGATGGCCTAACCGAACCCTTCGGCTAGAAACCTGTAATATATAAAATGTTTTCCTTGGAGTATGGGCTAACTTATCGACAAGGCATCTCTAGGACTTTGGACAGGAACGTGGAAAAACGGTGGTTCAAAAGGGGGAAATTGCCCCCCCCCCCCCTCTTAAAAGAGAAAAAACCTTAGAAAAGGAATGGAACTTATATATTCCGATATTTAAACTTCATGAAGCACCGGTGGAAGAAACCGACGCAGTAAATTTTCCAACTGAATTTGTAAATTTACTTGAATTGCCAGGTCTACCTTTACATAAACTGGAATTAAAAAAAAAAGCTTTAAGGCACGGTAACAACCCTGCTTTACGTTATTTATTTTCATTCAAAACACAAATGAACAAAACTACTTACGGGTCTATCTACCTAAGTTCGCACTTTACCAAATTATCTTAACATACACACGTATATTGCAATTTATTATGGATTCATTACTAACAATCCACTTTCATGAAAAAGTGATCAAATATTTATTTATTTTAAACCCATTGTTGTGCAGAATTATTTATTTGTGGTGACTGGGTGAAGGCTTTTACTATATAAAAACTGTACTTTAAATAAAAAGCGAATTTAAAAAAAATTGTCGGGGCACGCTAACGACGTAGCGGGCTGCGCCCGCTAGTATATATATATATTAGACCACCCAAATTAGCAAAAGTATTTTTTTGTTCGCTCCACCAGCAGTTTCCGATAGAATTGGCATAAAAAATTATATGTGTTCAAAAATTGGATCTCTCGGGCGCATATAGGCCAGCCAGTTTGGACTTTTGACCCTAAAAATTACCTAAAAACACTTAAAAGCTTTTTGGCGCCATAACACCTAAATTTGCCGTTTTCCGAAAAAATACCATATAAGTGTTTTTATGCGGAATGAGAGGACACTCTTTTCATAATAATCTTTGGTCTAAATATTACTTCTCGTGGTGTTTTAAGCGGATAAAATAAAAATTTGTGTTAAGACTTCATTTTAAACGGCCCTCGTTAAAATTTGGACAGAGACAGTAAGGATCGGTTATCATTTTTTTGTAGAGTAAGATATGTTGTATTTAAAAACAAATTACATTTGCAACATAGATCTCTTATTCCACGAAAGGGAGACCAAAATCGGACTTAAGTACTTATTTATTATACGTTGTACCTAGGGTTTGGGATTTCCCGGACTTTTTTATTTCCCGGGAAACGGGAATAAAAAAATTTGATTCCCGGGAAATATTTTTGAACAAAATTGTTAATGAAAACCACCTATATAAGTAATTTTTGTTAAAAAAAAACACTATTTCAGTACAAATTCAGTCTGTTTAGTGAGAATTCAAAGAAAAATATCAGAATGTTGAACATTTGATTTCACATAAATTACACTAAGCACTGCCAAATGAATTGCATGATTCCAGCAGAAAGCACCCACTACTGGACTGTCGGAAACAAACCGTTTCATCACATTTGGCCCATTAGATATGGTGGCCACAATGTTACTTTCGAAAGACAAATAAAATTCTTCTAGGCTTATTTCTACAATTCTTCTTATTTCATCAGCATTACATCTTCCTGATATATAAACTAACCCCAGATTATAAAATGAATTATGTTCAAATATCTCTTTTGTGATATTCTTGTCCATTCATCTAAGATTATAGTAAATCTCCTATTGTTAGAAATATTGCTCGATATTTCTTTTATCATGATATTTGAGATGATTGTAAAATTTTTTGGCAATGCCAGGTTTTTATTATAAAAACTTTCTCGAATAAACGAAGATCTAGTTATGATGCGGATTGACATTCCGTCGACTGCGGCTAATTTGGATACCACTTCAGGAAATGTTTGCCCTACCATAAAACGTTCAATTCCTATTCAGCTTACACTTTTTTCGGGTACTTTGCTAATTTTAGCTGGAACGTTATTCTTGTTGTTGTTTTCTTCAAGAAAAGTTGCATGACCACCAGTTTTTTTTTTTGTGAACCAAATTTAGATGTCGGATAACCAAATTTAGATACCTCCGTTAACCATTAGTCTTTTAGGGCAAATATTGCACTGCGCTGCATTGTCCTTTTTTGTGAAGTATTTCCGTACTCCTGACATTTTATTCTTTAATATAAAAGAGTATATTAGTTTGAAAGCAGGTGTATTAAAATAAAGTAAACTTACTTGAAAATATCACATTTATTAATGAAAACGTTACTTATAAAATTATTGGCCCTTAATATAAAGGAGTATTTTAAACTTAAAGTCGACTTTATTTTTAATCATACGGTTTTGTTCATTTTGTGTATGAAAACCTTAAAAAAATATTTATATTTTCAAACATTTTGATTGGTTGAAAATAAATTAACCAATCAGAATCCTCCAAAAATATACCAAGTCAAGGTATACTGCCACCCAATATTTTAACTAAAGTCGACTTTAACTAAAATATACATTTGAAAAATTTTAAAAATCCTATTCCAAACAAAAACAATTTAAAAAACTTAATATTTTTAAAATTTCTTGTTTTCCCGGGAAAAATATATTATTTTCCCGGGAATTCCTGGCAAACTTTTCCCGGGAATTCCCGAACCACAAACCCTAATTGTACCACATGCAAATGTAGTGATATAGAGCAGCATATTCGATTAATTTCCTATATTTATAGGTTTATCAATAGAGTAAATACCAGAAAACTGCAAACGGGAAACCGCTGGCGTAGCACTTTAGCAAGTCCTGGCAAAAGAATCCCTCCTCAATTTCAAAAAAAAATTTATAAAAACTAAAAAATTTGTGTGGGGACCACCTTGAGGGTTGAAAATAAAGGGTAGATATGTTCCGAAAAAATGTTAAGGTTGAAAAAATATTGGAGGTCAGTTATACATTTCACTCCTCTAGGGGCACCATTGGGACAGTTAGAGCGGTGGGAGCAAATTTTAAAAAATGTAATTTTTGTATGGAAGCGCCCTTAGGGAGTGGCGACAGAGGGTACGTATGATCGGAAACAATATTGGGAGGAAAAATTAATGGGGTCACCTCTCTAGGAGGCTCCATGGGGCGGTAGGAGCTGATTTCATAAAAAAAATTATAAAAAAATAAAAAATTTGTATGGGGACCGCTTTAAGGGTTGAAAATAGAGGGTAGATATATTCCGAGAAAATATTGTGGTTCAAAAAATATTGCGGGTCAGTCATACATTTGATTCCTCTAGGGACACCCTTGGGGCCTTGGACCTTGGATCCCTCTTACGGATTAGAGATAGGGGATAGGTATGTTCTGAAAAAATGTTTAAGGGAAAAATTAATGGGGGTCGATCTTATATTCCACCTCTCTTTGATTTCATAAAAAAAAAATTATAAAAAAATAAAAAAATTGTAAGTTGACCGCCTTAAGGATTAAAGATAGAGGGTAGATATGTTCCCCGAAAATGTTGAAACTAAGAAAATATTGGGGGTCAGTCATACATTTGACTTCTCTAGGGGCATCCTTAGGGCAGTTAAAGCGGTGAGAGTAAATTTTATAAAAATGTCATTTATGTGGGAGCCCTCTTACAGAGTGGAGATAGGGGATAGATATGTTCGGAAAAAATGCTGAAAAAAACAAATCAATGCGGGTCGGTCTAACATTTTACCGCTCTAGGGTCGACTCCGGGGAAGTTGTAGAGCTTTTTTTGGATTTTTAACCCTTCGCCACCACCTTTGACCCCGATGAGGAGCCATTTGTCCCCACCCACCTCCCCCATTTTTCGCTTATGCTTTCCGTACAACATATATGTACAATAAACCGATACTTCAAAATCAAATTTTGGTCAATTTTTCATGGAATAACTAGTATTTGTTAAAAATGTAATTACTTTATGAAAACTAGATATATTACTACACAAAATAAAGGAAACCAATCTTAACTGTCTCTGTCGAAATTTTAACGAGGGTCGTTTAAAATGAAGTCATCACACAAGTTTTGACTTTTTCCCCTTAAAACTTCACTATACATCATACTTAGGTAGAAGTATAGTATGAAGGAAGTGTCAAATTTTGAAGTTATGTCACAAAAAAGCTTTGAAGTATTTTTAGGTAATTTTTAGGTTCAAAAGTTCAAACTGACTGGCCTGTATGGCCCCGAGAGATCCAATTTTTGTACACATATTATTTTTTATGGCGAATCTATCGGAAACTGCCGGTGGAGCGAACAAAAAAGCAGTTTTGAAAATCTCATACATTTCATGGGTGGTCTAATATATATGTATGTGGTGCGCATAGTTCGGAGACATGGCCAAAAATGTGCCCAAACTATACTGTATATGAGTCACAAATGTCTTCATACTATGCGCTAGACCTAGGAAGAGTTTGAGGACAGTCCCCAACTAACCAAATGTCTCCATACTAAACACTTGGTCGAAAAACTTTCCCCGTAGCATGCGCTGTGCATACATATGACTATATGTAACTATTTTTACTCGGGATGAGCATATATTGTTAAAATGGCACCATATATGATAATATATGGTTTAAATGGCACCATATATGGTTATATATTACTTTAATAACACCATATATAAATATATATGGCACTATATGTAGTACCATATATTATCATATCTGGAACTGTATTAAAAATTTTGATCATGAGGTACCATATATGGCCATATATTGTTAAATGGCACCATATATAATGAGGTACCATATATGAACATATATTGTTAAAATGGCACCATATATCATAATATATTGTTTAAATTTCACCACATATGGTAATATATTGTTTAAATGATACCATATATCAATATATATTGCACTATATACAGTAGCATATCCCGGTGAAAAATGTCCATATATGAACATTTATGGTTCAACCATATATGTATGGATCCGAAAAATGAGGTAACACCTAAGTATATGTTCATATATGGACATATATGAACATATACATTTATTAAATATATGCGAATACATGCGAACGTTGCTGTCCTTTATTATAAGGTTGTACGATAGATATAAATTTATGTATGACATTCAAATTAGGCGCTACATATGTTCCTTTTTTTATTCATGGCATTAAATATAATTCCATATTTATCCAAATATGAGTTCCTTTTACATATATGGAAAAATGTATTCTTCGAAATATGTTCATATACAAGTCCCTTTTGCATAAATTGAATAACATATACTTTCATATTTGTCCATATATGAGTGCCATTTCCATATATGAAATAACAGATGCTTCCATATATGTCTGTATATGAAATTTTTTCCATATATGGAATAACATATACTTCCATATATGTTCATATAAAATCCATATATGTTCATAAAAAATCCATATTTGTTCATATGTGTCCATACATAAACCATATATGAACATGTTTGAGCGTATATGAACATTTTTCACCGGGATATTATTATATAAATTAAATTAAAAATGTTGTTCATGAGGTACCATATGTGAGCATATATTGTTGAAATGTACCATATATGATAATATATGATTTAAATGGCACCATATATGGTAATATATTGCTTAAATAACACCATATATAAATATATATGGCACTATATATATTAGCATATATTATCATATCTGTAACTGTATTAAAAATGTTGGTCATGATGTACCATATATGCCCATATATTGTTTAAATGGCACCTTATGTAATAATATATGGTTTAAATGGCACCATATATGACAATGTCTTGTTTAACTGGCACCATATATAGTTATATATTATTTAAATGATACCATATATATGATGCGCCCGCTACGTTGTTAGCGTGCCTTAAGGGTTAGAATTAAATTTCTTTTATATAAAATAAAACAAAATATTTGTTGCTAAGGTAAAACAATTGTTAAGGTAAATTTATTATAATGTTAAGGTACAAACACAATTTTTGGTCTCTTCATTTTTATATAAATATAAATCATATAGTATACCAACACGTGGGCATGTAACAACAACAAAAATTTGCTTTTTTTTAAATGCAGTTTTTTATAATAAAAACCTTCACCCAGCCACCACAAATAAATAATTCTGACACAACAATAATTTTTGACAATATACGTGTGTATGACAAGATAATTTGGTAAAGTGCGCACATAGGTAGATGGACCCGTAAATAGTTTTGTTCATTTGTGTTTTGAATGAAAATAAAAAAAACATTTAAAGCAGGGTTGGTAAGCGATTTATAATATTAAAGATAGCGGGCGAAGCCCGCTACGTTGTTCGCGTGCCTTAAAGTTTAGAATTAAATTTCTTTTAGATAAAATAAAACACAATATTTGTTATTAAGATAAAATAATTGTTAAGGTACATTTGTTGTAATGTTTAAGTACAAACACTATTTTTTGCCTCTTCATTTGTATATAAATAAATCATTTAGTATACCAACACGTGAGTACGTAACAACTAATTGTCTGTTGTTCAAGCCATCGGCGTAGATAGCTCGTATTCGTGGTTGGGTGGGTAAATTCGCTTTGTTTATTTAAAGTACAGTTTTTATAATAAAAGCCTTCACCCAGCCACCACAAATAAATAATTCTGACACAACAATGGGTTTAAAATAAATAAATATTTGATCATTTTTTCTCATGAAAGTGGATTTTTATTAATGAATCCATTACAAATTGCAATATACGTGTGTATGTCAAGATAATTTGGTAAAGTGCGAACTTAGGTAGATAGACCCGTAAGTAGTTTTGTTCATTTGTGTTTTGAATGAAAATAAATAACGTAAAGCAGGGTTGGCAAGCGATTTATAATATTAAAGATAGCGGGCAAAGCTACGTATCTACGATGTTAGCGTGCATTGAAGTTTTTTTTAATTCCAGTTTATGTAAAGGTAGACCCGGCAATTCAAGTAAATTCACAAATTCAGTTGGAAAATTTACTGCGTCGGTTTCTTCCACCGGTGCTTCGTTACCTGCAGTTTAAATATCAGAATATATAAGTTCCATTCTTTTTCTAAGGTTTTCTCTCTTTTAGAAAATTTGTTTCACTTTTTGGAGAGTACGTTTCAATGCTACATAAATTTCATATTCCGTGGATAGTGTTTGAATAGGTAATTAAAAGGGGTTCTTCACCCCTTTTTGTTCCTCCCAGTAAAAATCCCAAATATATATAATCCGCCTCAATCGCATGCGAAATTTCAAGTACCAAACTCTGGCAGTTTGAGTCATTCAAATTCCATTTTGTTTAACCATTTCAGTGTTCCAATGCAACTCCTTCCAAGATTCCATTTCGTTCACCATTGCATTTCATTTCGTTCCCATTATCTGTTATTATAATTCCACTCGTTCCCCGTTTCCCCGTTCCTCCCGGTAGGAATTTTCAAAAATTCCAAGAACGTGTGCGTCGGAGGAGGAACCCACTACATACATAATTTTAGGTCCCTATATCCAGCAGTTTGGCCAACTCGGCAAGGGGGAAGTTTTTTCCCTTTTTACCCCTCCCGGTAAGAGTTTCCAAAAATACTGTCTTAGGGGACGTCGACGTTGGAGAAGGAACCCAATTATCGAATTTAAGCTCCCTAGATCCAGCAGTTTGGCCAGGCCGTTAAGGGGGAGACTTTTCCTGTTTTTGAACCAACCTGTGGAAATTTCCAAAAATCTCGTCTTATATGTCTCGGATGTCTACAATAGAGGAGGAACTTTAATACCAAATCTCAACTTCCTACCTCCAGCAGTTTGGGCAGGCCTTTAAGCGGCACTTTTCGCTTCATTTATACCCATTTTTGCAATGTCCCTGTCCAAAAATTCCACAAAGCACCTTACCGATAAGTGAGCCCATACTCCAAGGAACATATGTTTTACATTTCAGGTTTCTAGCCAACTTTTACTATTTGTGCCCCTCTGTGTAGGAATTTCCGAAAATCTATCGACAGGGAATTTCAGCTTCCTAGTTCCAGGAGTTTGAGCAGGCTGTCAAGTGGGACAATTTTTCTTTTTTTGTCCCTCCCAGTTGGAATTAGGCTGGAAGAGGAACCTAAGTACCGAATTTCAGCTTCCTAGTTCCAGCAGTTTCGACAGGTCGTTAAGGGGCCACTTTCCCTTTTTGAGCCCCTATTTTATAACGACCCTGTCCAAAATTCAAAATAGTATCTTTCTAATAAGTTAGCCCGTACTCCAGGCACCCACATTTTAAATTTCAGGTTTCTAGTCGAAGGGGTTTTTACAGGCCACCAAGGGGAGGCTTTCTTCTTTTTGTGCCTTCATACCAAATTTCAACTTCGTTGCCTCAGCGGTTTGGGCAGGCCGTTATTGGGGACATTTTTCCCTTTCAACCCCCATTTTTACTATGTTTCTGTTCCAAAATAGAAAAATTACGTTGCCGGTGAATTAGTCCTACTCCAGGGAATACATATTTAAAATTTTAGGTTGGCCAGAAGGGATTGGGCAGGCCGTCAAGGAGAATACTTTTCCCCTTATCTCCCTCCCGATAGGAATTTCAAAAATTCCGTCTAAGCGGACGCCTACACAGAAGGAGGAACTCACATACCGAATTTCGGCTACATAGTTTCAGCAGTTTGGGCAGGCCGTCAAGGGGGAACATCCCCCTTTTGGGATATCCTGTAGGGAATTCCAAAAATACAAACTTAGTCGATGTCTACTACAGTGGAGGAACCTTTATACCAAATTTCAAATACTTACCTCCAGTGGTTTGGGCAGGCAGTTAAGGGGGACACTTTTCCAATTTGTGAGACCGTCTATGGGGAGACTTTTCGCCTTTTTGCCCGTTCCGGTAGGAATTTCCAACAATCCCGTCTTAGCGGACGTCTATGCCGAATATCAAGAAACCTTGTTTTAGTGGAGATATCCGTGGGGGGAGCAAAAAAAGTACTTTTTGTGAAATTATATTTTTTTAAATGGAATTTTTTGGAAAAAGCGAAATTTTTTGGAAAAAGATACTTTATTTTTACAAAGTACTTTATTGGAAGAAGGTACTTTTTTCGAAAAAGTTATTTTTAGGAAAAATGTATTTTTTTTGGAAAAAGGTACTTTTTTTGAAAAAAGATACTTTTTTTGGAAAAAGATACTTTTTTTGGAAAAATGTATTTTTTTTGGAAAAAGGTACTTTTTTGGAAAAAGGTACTTTTTTTGGAAGAAGATACTTTTTTTGGAAAAAGGTACTTTTTTTTGAAAAAGGTACTTTTTTTGGAAAAAGGTACTTTTTTGGAAAAAGGTACTTTTTTAGAAAAGTTACATTTTTTGGAAAAAGGTACTTTTTTTTGTAAAAAGGTACTTTTTTGGAAAAAGGTACTTTTTTTATCCCCTTTTTGCCCCTCCCGATAAGAATTTCCAAAAATGCCGTCTCAACGGACGTCTACACCGGTCGAGGAACCTAAATACCAAATTTCAACTTCATACCTCCAGCAGTTTGAGCAGGCCGTCAAGGGGAAGACTTTTTCCCCTTTTTGCCCCTCCCTGTAAATATTTCCAAAATTCCGTCTTGGTGGATGTCTACGATAGTGGAGGAACCTTTTTACCAAATTTCAACTTCCTACCTCCAGCGGTTTGGGCAGCCGTCAAGGGGGGTTATTTTCCCCTTTTTAACCCTCATTTTTACAACGTCCCTGTCCAAAATTCTTGAAAGTACTTTCAAGAAAAGTTAGCCCCTACTCCAAGGAACACATATCTAAAATTTCAGCTTTCTAGCCAAAGGGGTTTTGGCAGGCCGTCAAGGGGGAGACTTTCCCCCTTTTTGCCCGTTCCGGTAGGAATTTCCAAAAATCCAGTCTTAAAGGACGTCTACGCCGAAAGAGGAGCCTACATACCAAATTTCAACTTCCTAGCTTCAGCGGTTTGGGCTGGGCGATGTTGAGTCAGTCAGTCAGTCAATCAGTCAGTCTATAACGTTATTCTTTTATATATAGAGAATATTGCTAAAATGCCACCATATATATTAAGATATAGCTCTATATATAACTATATATGGAATAAGATCAGCCATGCTATGTAATATATAATCATAAATACCATATCTAATATTATAAAGGCCGATATCTAATTAGATGAAATTATATTATATGGCATAATATAAGGAACAATTTTGGAAAAAGACGTCATATATAATTATATATGGATATACATAACGACATGTCTAATTATATATTGTAATATATGCCACATATGATTATATATAATTTTTTTTACTCGGGATGCAATAAGCTCAACCATGTCATGTAATATATAATTATATATGCCTTATCTAATATTACGAGGGCCGATATCTAATTAGATGAAATTATATATGGCATAATATAAGGAACAATTTTGGAAAAAGACGTCATATATAATTATATATGGATATACATAACGACATGTCTAATTATATATTGTAATATATGCCAGATATGATTATATATAATTTTTTTTACTCGGGTATACAATTTTTTCCTTTACGTGCATATACAAAGTAAAAGAGCGAAAAAGCAACATAAAACATTGATAACTTTATTTATATGTATTTAAATTTCTTTTGAGGCTATAAAAGTTAATACATTTTCACAAAGTTTCCATTCGCCATGTTTAAACTTGTTACAATATTTCTCCGGAAATTGTTTCTTAAAAGTTTGTTGTGTTGATTTTTGAATAATTTGAGAAAACATTTATTTCCATATACATAATCATTTTTAAAATTTATAAAAACAATTTTCCATACAAAATTCATGTTATAAACGTGGTTTAAGGTTTCCAAATTAATATCCATAAGCACTTTAAAGTTTACTTAAAATATGATATTAGCAGGACCTATGTATTTGCTTGAAACAACAAACGGCTTATAAATAAGTATGTACCCGAGTAAAAAAAATTGATCTCGCGCAATATCTAATTATATCCAATTTGATATTGTTTAAGATCTGCTGTAATATCTAGCTGATCCAATTAGATCTCAAAATTGGGTGTATCCAATGATATCGTATTAGATCCCATTGTATATATGGGGATAAACTAAGATCAAGTTATATCTCAAAATTGGGAGGTCCAGTGATATCTTTGGGGATAAACCTAGATCTATTTTGATCCGAAAATTGGCGGATCCAGCTATATATTTGCGGATATTTTTAGATCTAATTTGATCCGAAAAATGGCGGATCCAATTAGATCCAGCTATATATTTGGGGATAAACTTAGATCTAATTTGATCTCAATTTTGGCAGATCAAATTAGATCCGGCAATATATTTGTGAATAAACGTATATCTAATTTGATCCGAAAAAGTGGCAGATCGAATTAGATCTAGCTATATATTTGGGGATAAACTTAGATCTAATTTGATCCGAAAAATGGCACATCGAATTAGATCCAGCAATTTATTTCGGTATTAAAATGGCAGATCGAATTAGAAACAGCAATATATTTGGGGATTGACATCTAAAAGTATCCATAAAAATGACAGATAAAATTAGATGCGGCATTGTATTTGGGTACTACGTAAGATCTCTTTTTATTTGGGATTAAATAAGATCCCAGACATATATTGCCAACTGTTCAAAAAATAATAGACTGGCAGAGCACTGATTGTATAAAAATTACAATATTTTGTTAAAATAAGGTTTAAACTCAGAAGGTAACGAATTCAATATGCATTTCTTTTACAAAATGAATTTCTTTTTATAAAATTAAAATTTTTTTTCTATAAATTTTTTTATAAAATTATATATTTATTTTTTTATTAAATTAAAATCTTTGAATAAAATAATTTTATTTACATCTTTTTGACGCTCTACACCATTTCCAATTGTATTAATTGTTTTAAGATTTATCAATTGTATTTCAGAAATAATCAATTGAATTTCAGTTTTATCAATTGTGTTTCAGAACTCATCAATTATTTTTCACATTTATGAATTGTATTTCAGAACTTGTCAATTGAAGTTTAGTTTTATCAATTCTGTTTCAGAAATTATTAATTGTATTTCCGAAATTCACAACTGTATTTCAGAAATTATCAAACTGTATTTCAGAAATTATCAATCGTATTTCCTAAATTATGAAATGTATTTGAGAAATTTTTCTCTATTAGCTATGAAATTCTGAAATAGATTTCATTATTTCTGGACACAACTAAATAAATAAATAATTAAATTTGCGTAATATTGTAGTTTCTGAAGTGCAAATAATATTTTGTGATATACAATTAAAATTTTCTAAAATACATTTAATAATTTCTGGAATACCTTTTTTCGATGCTTATAAGTTAGCTCGAAATGCTTTTATCATTCATTTAATTTGTAGCTATCACACATCTATAACAAGTCTCGTTAGATTAGAGTGTAGAGGTCTTGGCTGACAATCTGGTGGACTGGGTTAAATTTCATGTTTTTAAAAGCAAATATTAAAAAAGTTTTCTCAATTTTTTGAAAAATGTTTTTTGAAATCTATTTTTTGCAAAGATAGTTAATGCAACGTTCTGCCAACGCATAACTGACCATCGCCAACGGTTTGCCAGCATATATTGTTTAAATTGTGCCATATATGACAATATATTGTTTAAATGACACCATATATGTCTATATATTAATATTGTTTAAATGACACCATATATCAATATATATGGGACTATATATGGTAGCATATATTATCATATCTGCATCTGTATTAAAAATGTCGTTCATCAGGTACCATATATGAGCTATATTGTTGAAATGGCATCATATATGACAATATATGGTTTAAATGGCACGATATATGGTAATATATTGCTTAAATAACACCATATATAAATATATATTGCACTATACATGGTAGCATATATTATCATATGTGGAACTGTATTAAAAATATTGTTCATGAGGTACCATATATGGGCATATATTGTTGAAATTGCACCATATATGATAATATATGGTTTAAATGGTACCATATATGATAATATATGGTTTGAATGGCACCATATATGATAATATATGGTTTGAATGGCACCATATATGATAATATATAGCTTAAATAACACCATATATAAATATATATCGCACTATATATAGTACCATATATTATCATATCTGGAACTGAATTAAAGATTTGGTTTATGAGGTACCATATATGACCACATATTGTTTAAATGGCACCATGTATGATAATATCTAGTTTAACTGTCACCATATATAATTATATATTGTTTAAATGATACCATATATAATTATATATTGCTAAAATGCCACCATATATATTAAGATATAGTTCTATATATAACTATATATGCAATAAGATCAACCATGTTATGTAATATATAATTATATATGCCATATATAATATTATGAAGGCCGATATCTAATTAGATAAAATTATATATGGCATAATATAAGGAAAATTTTTCGGAAAAAACCTCATATATAATTATATATGGATATACATAACCACATGTCTAATTATATATTGTAATATATGCCACATATGATTATATATAATTTTTTTTACTCGGGTAGTTTATAATTCAAAAAAAACATGTTTTAGTGTCCATCACAAAGTATGAAAATTGTTTAATTTTAATATGTACTTACTTAGGTTGGGCCGATTTGTAAGGAAAAAAATTTGTCGATATTGTGCCATCGATTTTTCGATAGCTTTTGGTAAAAAAGTTCCACTACGATATATTAAAAAAATCATTTTCGAGGCGCCCAAATTTCGTCCCAAACTCGTCTAAAAACCCAAAAGAAAACATTTTTATTTTCGAAAAAATGATATTGCCATCGTTTTAAGCGTAAAATTTTACCTTGAATAGGATATATTTAAAAAAATTTAAATCGGCGAATTTGTTTTTAACAAACCAAATTTAAAAAACCTTAAAAATTAACGGGTATAAAAGATCGATTTTTCGACAAAACCTCCTCCAGAACCTCAAGAAAAACATTTTTTTTTGAAAAACTGCTATCGCCATCGTTTTTAGCGTACAATTTCATCTTGGAAAGGTAATATTTAAAAAAAAAAAATAAAACAGAAGATTTTTTTATTACCTACTAAAAACCTTAAAAATAAAAGTTGAGAAAAAGTCAAAAAATGGAAATTTGGGCGCCTCGAAAATGATTTTTTTGATAAGTCGTAGTGGATTTTTTTTCCTCATGCTAAAAGCTATCGAAAAATCGATGGCACAGTATCGATTTCTAAATCGACCCACCCTAGTACTTATGTTACATGCCATGTTATGCTGATACAACTTGAATCCAACGAACATATTTTTTGCGATTGTATACATAGTATTTAATCTTTAGCTATTATCTAAAATGTTTTTTTCTTTTGTAAGTATAGGGTAATACTTTGGTTAGGAATTTCAAATACTTTCGATTAATGATGGAATTAGTTACATCGCTCCCACTCTTTCTTATTTTAAAAAAAGCCCCACAGGGATTTGATGGACCTCATCATAATCCTTTTTAATATCCTTAAATTTGCTCTTTTTGTATATTGTTTCCTGCATCGGTATTTAAAGTCGGATCATAACATTTCAAATACCATTGTTTTCTCGATTTCTACCCACCTGGTTCCCATTTTATCTCAAAAAAAATAAAAATTGTTTAAATTTTCTAAAATTTTTGCTTTGACAGTATTTATTTTTATTCATAAATAAAAAATTTAAAGAGATTAAAAAATCAAAATATATAATGCGTCAAATTCGACCAGTTACTCAGAAAAACCTTCTATGACATGTAAAGGGAAATGGAATATAAAACCAAAAATTGCAAGTAAATACTTACACTTTGGTCAAATAACACATTATTTCAATATGAGCGTGTCATTGGAGGTACGTAAGTGGTTGCATAAAGTATACCGGTATAAACTCAAATAAGTAATTACGAAGAAAGTTCTGAAATATGTTGTTACTTGTAATATTACATTCACTAGTTATCAATAGCGTCTAAAAAATATATACTTGTAGGTGTTAAAAATAATTTGTTTAAAACAGTCACTTATTGTAATTTACTTTAATTTTCTATTTTTTAATTTTAAGATATTAGTTTTTGATATTTTTGTCTGTTTGAAAATTTTCTTTAAATAATTAAAATAAATTTTCTAAGTTCAGTTTTTCTATATCAACAACTAACGAAGAACATCTTTCATTTGGTGCAAAAGGTTATGGGCCGAGATCGGTCAGTAAGTGCTAACGATATTTAAACAATAGCGTGGTTTCCGTTGTATTTAAATCTAGTGATTCAAGCAGTGTTATTCGTGACTGAATATATATGTATATGAAAAAAAAAAAAAGGAAAAACTATTGAAAACGAAAGTAAAATAGAGTAACTAAATGACGCGAGTCAATGGTCAACATGGAAATTCCATGTTAAAATAACAATGCTTGCAGATTATAATAAGATTCGTATGTGGCGTAAGAAAGACGCAAAGGCTCAACAAATTATGGGAATTTCTGTTGGAAGCTCTCAGATAATACACATATCTAGTTGGTGATTCTGCTAAAGCGATGTGGAAAAAATTACACGATGTATTTGAGAAGAAAAATGAATCCATTTTATTATTATTACATCAACAATTTTTCAACTTTACTAAAGATGCTGGTGAAAATATGAGATCTTATATTGCACGTCTGAAAGAATAAGTAAAACGCTTAACCCTTTCGGTTATTCTATGCCATATGGCATAGTCACTTTTTAGTGTGTGTTTTAGGTCAAAAAATTTATGGATACTATATTTTTTGTATTTTTATATTTTTCTTTGAAGCTTTCTGTACAAATTATGAAAATAATATTTTGATTAGTGGACCCAGTAAATTGTGAAGGTTCAGAAAGCGAGCGTGCCTATCGAGATTCGAATTTAATAAGAAAAGGTCACTTCGTACTTTTATATATTCTTTATTTGATAGCTTTATGTAAGTAATTTAGTAGATAATTATTGCTTTATTAATGTAAAAAAAGTTGGATTCCAAACATAGTTCAATAAAGCTGTACGATTTTTTTTAATTCGTACTGTGCCATATGGCAAAGATTTTACCCAATGGAAAGAACATTTTGTATTTGATTGAATCGCGTCGCAGCGGCTGAACGTAATTACCACGTCAAAAAGACTAAACATCGAACAAATAGAAAATATTTCAATGATTTAGTCTTATTTCGACTTAATAAAGCCAAAATATGCAAAAAAAAATTTTTTTTTCTCTTAGGAACACGTATGACCATATTGGCGTGCAAGGGTTAATGTATAATATAAAATGAATGCATTTGAACGTAGATTTAGATCTTTCCAAACATAAGATCTTTAAAATTGCATTAAAAATTAAAATTTATATTTTTGTATTTTTTTTTCCTTTAAGTACATTCTATGCCATATGGCATGATGCCCAAAAACAACTTTTGGAAACCAAATTTAAAAAAATTACTTTTGATTATTCATAATGTAGGCTTAAAGAGTAACAAAATTGAAAAAAAAAATTTTTTTAAGTCAAAAGCAAAAAAGAAGTACCGAAAGTTAACCCTTAAAGAAACTATTTCTGATGATATGTTTATTACGAAAATAATTTTGTCGTTACCATCAGAGTATGCTGCTTTTAGTAGTGCCTGGGAGTCAGCAAGTAAATTAGAACGTACGCTGGATAATCTTAGAGCAAGACTTGTAATAGAAGAAGAACGCCTAATTTCTCGAGGATTAGTGGAACCAATAGAAGCGTTGGCTGCATCCAAGTGGATAAGAAATAATGGTGCCAAGAAAATGAATATTGCTAGACAACAAATTATTTATCGTGACAATGTAGCTCAAATCATTTTAAGACCATTGGTCGATGTTTTGCATGTGGTGGAGAAGGACATTGGAGGAAAATTTGTCCTGAACGTAAATCAAATGAAAATTTAACAGCTCTAAATTCGGATGCAAATAATTTCAAAATTACAGAATCTAGTTGGTTATTAGATTCGGGAGCAAGCCATCATATAACTGCAAATCGTGAGTGGTTTAATACTTATCATTCAGAATTAAGGGTTGTTAAAATTGGAAAAGGTACTATTGAAGCTCATGGAATTGGGACAATTAAAGTAAGTTTATTTTATGGATATAATTGGAGCAATGGTATTCTGAAGGATGTGCTGTACGTTCCACAAATTGAAACTAATTTATTTTCTCAAAATCATGCATTGGGTCAAGGTTTGATTGTTGAAGGCAACAGTCGCACAATGAAATTTAAACGCATGTCTGATAAAAAATTATTATTAGTTGGTCAATGTAATGGAAATTTAACGGTGATTTGTATAAACGTTTTGCCATCAGAAGCTAATTCGGCAAGAAATGAAGTATTATCTTTAAAAGTTTGGCATGAAAAACTTGCTCATCGAAATATGGATCATATTCGAACATTTTTAAAACTAAATAACATTACATTTGCTGATGAAAAGTATGTATGCGAAGCAAAAATAGTTTTAAAAGTCGTGAATTGGTTTCCAGTACGTATGGTGAAATAATACATGCTGATGTTTGTGGTCCAATACAAGTCCAATCTATTGGAGGTTCCAGGTATTTCTTGCTTTTAAAAGATGACTTTTCTCATTTTCGTTTTGTTTTTTTATGAAATATAAATCTGAAGTATATGAGAAAGTGAAGATATTTTTAAAACTGGCTCAAAATTCGTATGGTCATTCAATTAAAATATTTCGTTCCGATAATGGGACCGAATTCGTAAACGCAAATACGAAGAAGCTTTTTGAAGCCGAAGGTATACGCCACCAAAGAACCGGTCCCTATACTCTACAACAAAATTGATCGGTGGAAAGAGAAATGAGAACTATAATGGAAGCTATAATGGAACGATTTATGCAAATAATATGAATTTGAAATTTTGGGCAGAAGCGGTAAATGCTGCTGTTTTTGTTATCAATCGCACAGGAACTAGTACAGTTGTTCTAGTTCATGAACTATGGTGTGGCCATAAATCGAAAATAGAACATTTTCAGCCGTTTGGAAGTGAGGTGTTTATACATATACCGAAAGAATTGCGTCGAAAATTTAATGCCAAATCAGTTAAATCCGTTTTCGTAGACTATGATGAAAACGTGAATAGTTTTCGTATATGGAACCCTAATAAAAATAAAATTGAACTCGCTGGGATGTTAAGTTTGTAAATGCAATTCCAGTTGTTACAAATAGTATTGCAAGCAAACGTAGCATATCTAAAGTAGTGTTTTTTGATATGGAAAAGGTGGAACAAATTAATATAGAAGAGGTACTAGTGAGGAACAACAAAGATGCTGAAATCGAAACTTTGAGTTCTGAAAATTATGATTTTGAAGATGCTCATAATTCTTTTCACAATTTGGTTGACGACACAACTATTAATGTTCAGCATCCTTTACCAAGTTTAGAGACAAATAATGTTCAGAATTTATCACCAAATATAGATGTACAATATGTCGACAATGCATTAAATAATTCTGAAGATAATTTGGTTAAAACTTCTAAGAAAATGCCAAGATAGCTCTCATATATAGACAATGAAAATATAGTCGAAAGTCGTCTGCGATAATTATGATGCTAATAGTTTCATGTCATCTATAGAAGAGCCTAAGAATTTTGAACAAGCAATGATGTCTCCAAACAAGAAGCAGTGGTATGCTGTATTGAATGAAGAACTGAAATTCTTAGCTGAAAATAATACTTGGAATTTAGTTGATGCTCCTGTAGATCATAAGATAGTTGATAACAGATGGATATTTAAAATTAAATATAGATTAGATGGAACCATTGAAAGATTCAAAGCACGACTTGTAGCACGTGGATTTACCCAGGAGTATGGAATTGACTATGAAGAAGTCTTTAGTCCAGTAGTAAGATTTACATCAATTGACTATAGTAGTTATGAAGAACATGATTATTCGACAATTTGACGTGAATACTGCTTTTTTATATGGGGATTTGGACAAGGATGTTTATATGTGCCAACCTAATGGTTTTAATGATGTGAGTGGTAATGTATATAATATATATATATATATATATATATATATATATATAGTATATATATATATATATATATATATATATACTATATATATATATATATATGTTTCCTCGGTTCCTGTAAGGAGCATAGGGCCTTAACAAATTTTCGCCATTCTGATTTGGTAAGGTATGCAAGTTATTTAAAAGTTTATATGGACTTAAACATTTTTTTTTTTTACAAAATTTACATTAGATAACAAATTTTTTACAAAATTTACATTACCCAAGTAAAAAAAAATGATATGGCGACATATGAAGTTATATTTAATTATATATAATCTTTTATGTAATTAGATATAGTTATATCCGAAAAATTAGAACATCTTATTGTATCGAATTGTATACAATTGTATACAATTTGTATCTGAATTTTGTACTCATCCAATTACATCAAATTATATCTTTTTGCATAAAATTATATAAAATGTTATAAAATTGGACATAGTTTGATACAATTATATCTAAATATTGACCTTATACTTTAGATCATATTATATATAACCACATCTAACAATATACAAAAATTATTTTTTTTAATAAAAAAGATATGCAATATCTGGAGATCAGACCTGGGGGATTTCAATTACAATTGCAAATAAATGTTATTGAAATTTAAAAAAACTCAATTACATTTCATGTAACTGTAATTGAAAATTTTCAATTACAAGTAATTGTAATTGAAAGTGATTTCAATTACATTTACAATTAGAATGTTTTTTGTTAAAATTTTGTAGAAAAAACTGACTGGGATAGGTTGGCGTGGATAAGTATAAAAAGAATACGTCATGTTGGGCTGACCCCTCACTTGTGCTTTTTGTCATTATTTCTTTTCCGAAAAAATGTAATTGTAATTGACATTTTTTCAATTACAATTATATGTAATGTATAATTGAAAATTTTCAATTACAAATTACTTATAATTGTTTTTTTTAATTACAATTACAAATAATATGTAATTGTAATTGAATTTTTTTCAATTACAATTACTTTTATCCAGATTTACCATGACAGTGCATTAAACATGAACAAAATTTTCTTTATTTTTAGTAATTTTAAAATAAAGTTAACAGAACTGAAATTGTAAACTTAATAGGATTATTTTATACAACCAAGATATAAGAAAAATAGTAAACAAAATAGTAAAATATTACAAAATAGTAAAAATTACTAAAAATATATGATGCAAAAAATAAACTCACACACGAATCATGCACGGGTTATTTATTCTTATTCACGCTCACGCACGAATCAAGTACGAATTATATATTCTCAGACTCACGCACGAATCACTTGAGTATAGTAATTATTACTCACGATGACGTGTGAATAACGTGACTTACGAACATTTCTAGTCACGCGCCAATCCCTAGTAATTACTAAATCTAAAATTAGTTCAAAATCATTGTTAACATAGAACCACATATAATATAATACGGTTTTATATGGACCTTATATTTTTTTATATAAAATCACTTTGAAATAATTGCTTATGTGGGATGATATACAGTGATGTGCAATGAAATAGAGCCATTCAAGTTTTTTTCTAATTTTATTCTCGTTGCCTTTATTTTTAAAGATCAAAACAGTGGATAGATTCGCCCAAAAATGCGAGGAGATAGTTCAGAAAATTATGCAGAATTTTAACGTGACGTTTGTTGTTTTATTTTGTTACTTGTTTAAAGTAGGCGTGGCTTTTAATGAAAAATAAGCGATATCGACGTTCTATAAAATTACATAGTAAAATTTTGCGAGTACTGATCAGTTCTGAAAAAACTGTATATTTTTGGAATTCCTATAAAATTTGCTTAAGTCTTGCGTTATTCTTTTCTACAAATGGTCGCCAGTCTTAAAACGACAGTGCCTTAAACATGACCAAATTTTTCTTTGCTTTTAGCGATTTTAAAATAAAGTTAACACACTGAAATTAAATTTGATAATGCTGAATGTTTCCTTGGTTCGGAGATATGTTTGAAGTAAACAAATTTTTCTCCTAAAATTATAAGAAGATCCAAAATGGAAAATTGCCGTGGTGTCTCAACACCATTGGATGTAAATCAAGTTTATGCAGAATTTGAAGATTCTAAACACACAAAATTTTCTTTTCGTGAAGCAGTAGGAGTTGTTAGCCGTTTTATGGAAAATCCTAATGAAGCTCATAATAACGCAGTCAAACGAATTTACTCTGGATTTTGTAATTCATTTTGAAAGAGGAAAGCAATATAAATTATTTGGTTACAGTGATGCTGAGTATGCAGGTGATAAAGAAACAAGACGATCAACATCTGGGTATGTTTTATTATTTGGTAGCAGTATAATAAGTTGGGGTTCGGAAAGACAAAAGTCGGTTTCATTATCAACCACCGAGTCTGAATATATAGCAGCAAGTGTTGCTGTTAAATAATTAATTTGGCTACAACGTCTTATTGAAGATCTAACTGGATGCCAAATTCCAACCGATTTTGACATGGATAGTTATCAATCAATTATCAAACATGTATTATAATCAAAGCTCAATACGATTAATCAAAAACCCGGAATTTCACAAGCGCACTAAGCATATTGACGTACGTTATTATTTTATCAGAGAAAAATATGAAACCCAGTGTAGAAACAGTAATGACATATCATTATATTTTGGACTACCAGTAATGACACCGACTTACTTTCTGCATTATTTTAAAATATTTAAAAATGAGTTACTAATTAATACTTACTCTTTTCATTATTTCAAAATAAAAAATAATGTATTACCAATAATGACTTATTTTTATCATTATTTCAAAAACAAAATAATGTTCTAGATTTTTTTTTACATTTTTTTGAAATCTATTTTTAGCCTCAATATTTTTTCAACACTGGTAATGATATACATATGTAACCACATATTTTTTGGATTTTTTGTATGTTGGCGAGTAAGCTTACTTGTGCGCAGCAATTTAATTATGTTTTTATCTATCAAATATTAGATGGTACAGCTATAGACTGACAGTCTGGAGTCCCAGGTTCGATTCCCGCACAAGAAAATTTTATTAAAAAATTTTTACATTAAAAAAATATTTTTTTATAAAACTCATTTTTTTGAAAATCTATTTTTAGAATCATTATTTTAGTCAATACTGGTAAGCACATAGGTAACGACATATTTTTTGATTTTTCGTAAGCTGGTGTGTAACTCATTATTTTTCGCGACATCGCCATATAAAGGTAATAAGAAATGTAATAATAAAAGTAACTAGTTACCATTACCTGGTATGTAGTTACATAGCCACATATCTGGTAATGATTTTCTACACTGGGAAATTATTTATTCTGCTTAAATTATGTACCCTCTGATGAACAATTAGCAGATATTTTTACAAAAGCTCTTCAGAAATCTCGTTTTGAAGTATTAAGAAGTCTAATAAATGTTAAAGAAAAATAAGGTTTACACCCAGTGTAGAAAATCATTACCAGATATGTGGTTATGTAACTACATACCAGGTAATGGTAACTGGTTACTTTTGTTATTACATTTCTTATTACCTTTATATGGCGATGTCGCGAAAAATAATGAGTTGTCGTTAGACACCACCAAAAAATATATCGTTACCTATGTGCTTACCAGTACTGACAAAAATAATAAGTCTAAAAAAAGATTTTCTAAAAAATAAATTATATAAAAAAAAATATTTTTTATTGTATTTTTTTTTTAAATAAAATTTGCTGGTGCGGGAATCGAACCTGTGTTTACAGATTGCCAGTCAACAGCTCTACCATCTGAGCTATATCGACATGTAATATTTAATAGATAAAAAAACAATTGACCTGCACTCAAGTAAGCTTACTCGCCAACATACAAAAAATCAAAAAATATGTGACTAAAAAAGACAAATAAAACTCTTCTAGTCTTATTTCTATAATTCTTCTTATTTCATCATCATTACATCTTCCTGATATATAAACCAACCCCAGGTTATAAAATGAATTATTTCCGTTTATACATATGTTCAAATATCTCTTTTGTGATATTCTTGTCCATTCATCTAAGATTATAGTAAATCTCCTATTGTTAGAAATATTGCTCGATATTTCTTTTATCATGATATTTGAGATGATTGTAAAATTTTTTGGCAATGCCAGGTTTTTATTATAAAAACTTTCTCGAATAAACGAAGATCTAGTTATGGTGCGGATTGACATTCCGTCGACTGCGGCTAATTTGGATACCATTTCAGGAAATGTTTGCCCTACCATAAATGCATATTCAGCTTACACTTTTTTCTTTGGGTACTTTGCTAATTTTAGCTGGAACGTTATTTTTGTTGTTGTTTTCTTCAAGAGAAGTTGCATGACCCTCGATTTTTTTTTGTGAACCAAATTTAGATGTCGGATAACCAAATTTAGATACCTCCGTTAACCATTAGTCTTTTAGGACAAATATTGCACTGCGCTGCATTGTCGTTTTTTGTGAAGTATTTCCATACTTCTGACATTTTATTCTTTAATATAAAAGAATATATTAGTTTGAAAGCGGGTGTATTAAAATAAAGTAAACTTACTTGAAAATATCACATTTATTAATGAAAACTTTATTTATAAAATTATTGGCCCTTAATATTTAAAATACAAATTTAAAGTCGACTTTATTTTTAATTATACGGTTTTGTTCATTTTCTGTATGAAAACCTTACAAAAATGTTTATATTTTCAAACATTTTGATTGGTTGAAAATAAATTAACCAATCAGAATGCTCCAAAAATAAACCAAGTCAAGGTATACTGCCACCCAATATTTTAACTAAAGTCGACTTTAACTGAAATATACATTTGAAAATTTTAGATAGTAAGGGCGATTATTTGTAAGAAACAAAAATTTTTTTTCATATTTCTTTTAAACATTTTACCAAGTTTTTGGGTTTTACTACTTAAATTTTGAATAAGTTATGCGAAAAATCTTTATTAGTTGAAATGCTCCTAATTACTTGGCAAAGATTTTTTTGTGTGTCAAATAAATTGATTCCCTTTTAAAAGATTTTAACAATGATATTTTTGTTTTGGTATTTAAAATGTTTTTTATGACTAAAATTAAAAAATCCTATACCAAACAAAAACAATTTAAAAAATTTAGGGGGTTATTTTGTAAAACGCAACGTAACAATAACAATTACACACAAATCAAAGCAACGCAAGGCGTTGCGTTTTACAAAATAACCCACTTAATATTTTTAAAATTTCCCGTTTTCCCGGGAAAAATATATTATTTTCCCGGGAATTCCCGGCAAACTTTTCCCGGGAATTCCCTAACCCCAAACCCTAGTCGATATACATTCAAAGTGCGCTTTGATCTCCAGTGCCGCTAGTGCATTAGTTGATTTTTACTGCTTTACCTTTATGATTATTAGGGTCCGACCGTGTATTCCGCTTCGGAGTTTGGCCAAAACGTGATGTTCGGCCAAGTTATTACATTTATATAGGCCAATATTTTCCAATATTTAGCTTTTCATATTTGCGGAGTTGCATATGAAAATTCACAAATTTAAGTTAACAACATATATGTATTCATTCATGGACATGCGTGAATTCACACAATCCGGTATATGAAGTCATATAAATTCATACATATCTATTAAGCACCGTTTAGATTATCATACAAGTGTGTTATACATTTCAGAAATGTGTTGCATAAAGAAAATGTATAATAGTAAAAAACATAGATCGTTACATACATGTCAAAATGGATGCACATATTTTAAAAAGCGATCACACTTTTTCGACAAGATTTATTTTTTGAAATATTTCATAAAGTTACCACTTGTCTCAACATAAGTGTTGTGTTATTCACAAATAAATGTAAACAAAGATTAAAAACAACTAATGGTGAAAAAAAGTAATAATAGAAGAAAAAATAACTGTTTTAATTTATTTGTTGTGTCCCAGTCAGTTTTGCCATTTTAGTATATTTTCTGCTAGATTTAGCAGATTGAGTTGGGTAATTGCATATGTTTTTTGTAAAAATATGCTAACTGCTTTCTAGCATATTCTGTTGGACGACAGCAGATTTTTTTTAGCATATTTTGTTTTATGTGATAAAAGTGGATTTTTAGCATATTTTTTTAATAAAATATTTTTTTCCGTAACAATAGCTGTATTTTGTCTCATTCCTATCAACGTTAAGTATTTTCAAAAAATCTACGTTAAACCGATCGTAGTATAATAGTTCCGTTATAATCCAACCTACGTCAGCAAAAGTTTTTAGGAAGTACCGTGAATAAGTTACGTTACATGTAAAAATATATAAACGTTAAGTTTTTAACGTTGGTAGGTAATTATCCGTGTTGAAAGTTAACGCGCATGCGAAAAGTAATATGTTAGTTTTCGCCTTAAGCCCGTTTTTATGCACTTTGAGTTTTTATGAGTTAACGGATATAGTTAGGTCGAAAACACAGCTAATATTTATAACAATAACAATGTTTTTAAACTTTTTATTACATGCGTAATTAATTGCCTTTTTTCAGTATAATTTTTTTAGTAATATTGATATACTACTATAATTTACAACTGCTACAAAAACCATAAAAAAATTTTGCAAAAATTCAAAATCAGTTATATTTATTAAGAAAAAATTAAATAAGAAAGTTATTTTTTTTCATCTTAAAGAAAGATTAAACAATATTTACAAAAAATTATGGTTTGGTACTTTTTTAAAGTATGTTAGAATAATTATAAAAGTTTAAATCTCAATTCATGAACACTTTTAAAGTTCTAGGAGGTTTACAAAACAAAATGTTTACATAAAATTTGTTCAATAAACCTACTATAACTTTGTAAAGCGTTTATGAATTGAGGGGTAAACTTTTATATTTGTTTAGACACCTACTTTAAAAAAGTACGAAAAAATATTTTTTTTGTAAATATTCTTTAAATTAAGTGTTTTTTCATTAATAAAACTTTATTAAATAATACAAACAAAAAAAATTATTTAGCAAATTTTCAGCCTATTTTTTTATTAAATTTAGAAGATTTTTAGCATAATGAATATAATAGAAAAATTGCGATTTTTTAACTTAGCATATTTTAAGCATATATTTTTTGTTTTAGGATTTAGCAGAAATTTTTTGGCGATCTAGCATGTTTCCATTAGAGAGTTTTGGCAACACTGGTCCCAGTGTAGAAACGGTAATGACATATCATTATTTTTTGGACTACCAGTAATGACACCGACTTACTTTCTGGATTATTTTAAAATATATAATAATGAGCTACTAATAACTAGTTACTTTTCCACAACTTCAAATTAAAAAATAATGCGTTACCAGTAATGACTTACTTTTATCATTATTTCAAACATACAGTAATGTTCTAAGATTTTTTGTAAATTTTTTTTAAATCTATTTTTATACTCAATATATTTTCAACAGTGGTAAGTAAGGCTATATGTAACCACATATTTTTTGATTTTTTGTTTGTTGGCGAGTAAGCTGACTTGTGCGAGGCAGGTCAATTATGTTTTTATCTATCAAATATAACATGTCGAGATAGCTCAGATGGTGGAGCCATAGACTGGCAATCTGGAGTCCCAGGTTCGAGTCCCGCACGAGAAAATTTTATTTAAAAAAATTTTTACAATAAAAAAATATTTTTTTTATAGAACTTATTTTTTAAAAATCCATTTTTAGAATCATTATTTTTGTCAATACTGGTAAGCACATAGGTAACGAATTATTTTTTGATTTTTCGTATGCTGGTGTGTAACTCATTATTTTTCGCGACATCGCCATATAAAGGTAATAAGAAATGTAATAATGAAAGTAACTAGTTACCATTACAAGGTATGTAGTTACATGACCACATATCTGGTAATGATTTTCTATAATGGGGTGTATCGATAACAGTCTGAACCATAGTATACTATAGTAGCCCCACTCATTAAAAAATTGAGAGCTTGTCCCTATCTCATGTACACGGAGGAAAAAGACGTTCTTGTATATGTTTGGAGGTAAATATATGTATGTTTACAAACTACCACATATGTATTTGGAGTATTCTTCCAATTATATTGTTTTTATAGTTACTATATATATATTTCCCGGTAAACATGGGTTCGTTTGTAAATTAGGCATATTTTGTCATCTAAGAATACATATTTTTGCATTTTTAACTTTATAATAATTATATTTGTGGGATACAATTAACATATATTTGAAAAAACGACGAACTTCCATTCTTGATACATATAAAGTTGTATGTAGCCATTATAACTTTTGTTGTTGGTAATAATCGTTTAGTTTAGCTAGACTGCATCTAGTCAGAAAATTTAGTGATATTTTTCCTTTATTTATTAATTTTATTGTGAAAGATGTGAAAAAATAAAATAAATTAGTATAAATAAAATATAAATTTGTGTTAAAAAGAAAAAAAATTTATTTAATTGTGTATATTAAAGTATTAACTTATTATAAGAGTTTTCAATTAATATTTATTAAAAAAAATCAATAAAAAATAAATAAAGAGATTGTAGTTATTGTTTTTCAATAAAAGATTTGTATTACATGTAAAATTCAATGTGATTTATAATATATTTAGTTATTAAATAATCGCCAAACAGTAGATGTATTAATTTTACTTGTTATGTTTTTCCATTAAAATATAGAGAAATTTGAAGAGGAGAATAAATACGCCTATTGTTTGGCATATATTAATAACACTGTTCAAGTTTTTAACACGAAATTTGTGGTACTAACGTGAAAACAATATGGTTGTGTTTGTGTTTCCCAATTTGGCTCATTGGGAAAAATTTATGTCGTTTTTTTTGAATTTCCGTCAATTCGTAAAGTTTTGACCATTTTCAGCCCATTTAAGTCGCTTTTCCTGTATTCAAAATTTCTTGTGTTATCTTTATACGGCTCACAATTACTATTTCCACAATTAGAACGCACATTTCAACTGAGAAAATCAAAATTTTTAGCCTATTTTCATGATTTTTGCCCATTTTTCATCGATTTTTCCCATTTTTGTGCTGTTTTTATGCGCTTTTTTGTAGTTCTTGCGCAAACTTATCGATATAATTCTTACCGTTTTTCCTTTTTACAATATAGTATGCAATATTATTGCCATTTCAAGCAACTCAACACACTTTTTAAATACAAAAACCATCGTTTTTTACGCTTTTTCGGATGATTTTCGGGTTTTTTATTGAATTAAATAAATTTTTTGTGGTTGAATACATTTTTTCGGTATAAAAATTAATGGAAATGCGTGTTTCTCCGTATTAATGTAATTCATTTTAAATTGGCAATTGAAATAGAGAAATAAGCAATGGAATATCATTCGTTATCCTCCAATTCCATTAACAAATTCCAGCAAAGATCTGCCAAAAGTGAATCTAATTTTTTTCCACTATACCAGTGTTCCAACTATGCTGATACCTGGTGGAAACGTTCCCCATGCTCGTCTGATTCAGACGGTAACTGACGCTCGAAGTGATCCTGGTGGTGATGCATGAAATGCACTTTCAACGACATTCGAACACCGATGTTTTCGAAAGATTGCAGCATATCATCAACAATGGCACGCCAATTGTCCACTCGATGAATGCCGAGAACTTTTTCGATCACTGCTTTCAGGCTATCCCAAGCGATGAGTTCCTCCTCTTGAAGGACATTGTTGAAGTCTTCATCCTTCATCAGTTTGCGAATGTCTGGGCCATTCAACACACCTGAAATAAATATATGATTTTATATAAAAACTTTCAAGAATACTTCATCTTTGTTTGGCGGAAAAAGAATTACAAATATTTATTTACCTTCTTTAATTTTCGCTTCACTCAAGCGTGGAAAAATGTACTCCAATCGTCCAAAAGCCAATCTATTTCCACGCACCAGTAACGCTTTGATGAAATTCTTCATTAACCCAAGTTTAATGTGCAATGGTGGCAGCAATACCTTATCCATCGGCACCAACTCCTCGTGGATAACGTTCTGCTGCCCGATTAGACGATTTGTTCTCGGTAACCAATCTCGTTTTTGATACTGTGGTGTATATCGCGAATCCCACGTACACAAGTAGCACATATTTTTAGTGTAACCAGTTTGAAGGCCACAGATAAGTGCAACCACTTTCAAATCAGCGCATATTTTCCAACAATGTTCATGGTATTTCACAGAATCCAAGATTAGTTTCATGGAATCATACGTTTCCTTTGTTTTCACGGCAAGCGCAATTGGCACAGAGTTTTTTGTATTATCGAAATACAGCAGCACAGCCTTGAGACTGCTCTTCGATCCATCGATGAACAACCGCCATTGGTCCGCATTGTACGTGTAATTCATGGCCGACATCAAACCATCGATAGCATTACAGTACTTAAATGAATTGTTTTCGTTGCGAGTAAAAAACGGTAGAAATTTATGCTGTCGACCACGCGAACCGAACACTTTAACTTCTGGTGACAGGATGTTCACAGCTTTAAGATGTTGAGCAAGAATTATGTTTTTATTTTGTGACAACTTTAGTTGTCTTGACATTATGTTCAAGCGCTGTTGTGTAACTTCAATGTGTTTGCATGGTGGCGTAATATTTGATGGCTGATACAAAGAAAAATTCGATTCTGGCTCCGAAAAAAAAGATGGTGGGATGTATTCTTCAGTTGGACTTGGTTTTCTCGGGATTGGCACTGGCGGAGAATGGGGAAGAGTGGTTTGAGCTGACGGAACACTTTGGTAAATATATTCCATTGCCTTTCTTCTGTTCATACCCACAACATTATTTTTACATACGTAGCACATGTTTTTTTCGTGGTCGACTGGCTCTGACCAAATCATCGGTATTCCATATGGCATGCTTTCCCGTCGACCTGTTCGCCAATCATACAAACGTGCTACACACGATGAACAAGCTATTACATTACGAATCACTGGAATATTGAAGTACTGCTCGTACAATGTTGCAATTTCATCAGTAATTTTTTTCTTGGACGACATAATGGCCCACTTTCCGCACATATAACAGTAATGATTGAAGTTTTTCAGGCATTCATCCATTTTTTACCGTAAAAATTAATCACTTCAAACTGGAAACTTTATTTATACTTTTATTACTTTTTCGTCACTTTAAAAAAATCGTACTTTACGCGTTCGGAGACACTTGTTGAATGACAAAAATCGATCAATGAACATCTATAAATACTACGTAAGTTTCAATATTTTACTGAGAGGTACTTATGAATTGGCGCATCTTTTAAGGGTGGCTATATACATGATTCGTGTGCGTTTGTGTAAAAAAAATTTGTGTAAAAAAATCATGCAGGTAGCCAACGGAAAAAACCAAAATAATTACAAAAGTACACTTTCCTTTTTTCCTTTTAATTGTCCACGCACATTACCGAAAAAGCGTAAAAAACGATGGTTTTCGTATTTAAAAAGTGTGTTGAGTTGCTTGAAATGGCAATAATATTGCATAATATATTGTAAAAAGGAAAAATGGTAAGAATTATGTCGACAAGTTTGCGCAAGAACTACAAAAAAGCGCATAAAAACAGCACAAAAATGGGGAAAATCGATGAAAAATGGGCAAAAATCATGAAAATAGGCTAAAAATTTTGATTTTCTCAGTTGAAATGTGATTTCTAATGGTGGAAATAGTAATTGTGAGCCGTAAAAAGATAACACAAGAAATTTTGAATACAGGAAAAGCGACTTAAATGGGCTGAAAATGGTCAAAAATTTACGAATTGACCGAAATTCAAAAAAAACGCCATACATTTTTCCCAATCAACCAAATTGGCACTTTCATCGGTGGAGTAGTAGTCAGGGGGCTCACCCAAACACAACCATATGGTTTTCACGTTAGTACCACTTTACAACTTGAACAGTGTAATTGCTTTATAACTAAATATATTATTTATATATAGTATTTGCATGGGAACATAATTTGTTTATGACACACATATTATATGTTTGCTGCCAAATATATATATATTTGTCGATAGCGTCATTTCATTTCATCCAAACATTTATATATTTACAGGCAAACATAATATATTTGCATGCAAATATACATTGTTTCTAGTAAAAACACGGCGAATATGTTTAACAATTTCTTCAAATATATAATATATATATATATTACCAGCAAAAATATGTTTGGGACAGGCCGTTTTTTTCAGCGTGTAGTTGTAGTGGTATTAAGAACCATATGTACAAGTAAAATTACGAACACTGAAAAGATTTTCTTTCATACTTTTCTGACAACCAGACAATTTCAGCATACTTTTTGTCATATTTGTGTGAAGAAAAGTATAAGCATTTGTATCATATTATGTGAACGGGGCTTTAGAAATATAACTTCCCGAGTAAAAAAGTTTATATAAAATTATATGTGAATGGATATATTTGCAATATGTAACTGGATATAATTTCATCCGAAAAATGTAACAACTCGGATATAATTGTATTTACAAGGATACAAAGTTATATCAAATGATAAACTTATATCCTAATTTTGTCCCGATCAAATTGGATATAAATTAATATAATACGATATGATTAAATTTAAATGATAAAAAAAAACTTTGTATTGGAGGGCAGCAGGATTTTTCGACCTACACACTCTGGGGTGTGATGAAAATCGAAAACGAACAGTTTTTCAATCTAGAATAATTAGTTTCGCGAAAATAAAATTGGCTTCAAATTATTATTTATCGTTTTATTGGACTCCGGACATTTAAATTAGGAAATAAAAAATAAATGGTATTGTACAGATCGTAAAATATTAACCATTGATAATCAGATCATTTTCGATATTCATCACATGTCTGACTATTAGCCGAGGGCTACTGTCAATAATAAGTAACTATTAAAGACTTTAATGTATAAATCCGTTATTCTTTAAAGACTAGATCATTTTTTATGAAATATGGGAATTTTCTTTGGACTTAGAAATTTTTTTTAAATGTGTTAAGCTTTTTTTGTATTTTAAATAAAATTTTAATGGCTAGCCCGGCAATTCACTTCTTTTTTTTTTGAAGGCTCATAGTTCCCGATTTATGGAGCTGAAGATGATCTACAACAATATCCAATGGTTATTTCTCCACTCAAAACTTATCGGACCAGAACAAAATATATATATATTTGGAAAGGTACTTGAAATACTTTTTCAATGATATGCAACATGCCTAGATTTATTAACCCATTACGAGCCGGGCCATAATTTTAAATGTTAATTTTTTAAATTAGATTTTTTAAATTAAACAAAAACTTTTAGAAGTAAAAAAAGCTCAGAAAATATTAATTTAATGAAAAAATTGAGTAAAACATATAAAAATATTGTTTTTGATCAAATATTATATTAATCTTGAATATATTAGTTAATATCGAACTTGGGTCTGATATTAACTAATATATCGTCGGTTTGCCTGCAAGTAGTGTCATGTTTTTGGTTTTAACAGGTTTTCAGGAGAGCGAAGAAACTGATTTATATTATCCTTTTAAGATATTTTATTGACATCATATGCTCTAATGATTCACGACCTTATTTACTACAATCATTATTAAGGCATATGATGTCAATCAAATATATTAAAAGGATAATATAAATCAGTTTTTTCGCCCTATTTGATAAACCTGTTAAAGAACACATAACACTACTTGCATGCAAGCCGATGATATTGTTATATAGAAAATAAAATTAAAAATATTTTTCGTATCTATTTATATATAAAATTTTGAACGTTTTTATCAATAATATATTCCTATATATACAATTTGCAATAAAGCAAATACTGATATATGATTTAATATGATTACATATGAGAAAATTTCGAAAAAAATTTCTAATATATTATCATATAAAAACATATAAGATCGCATACAATATTTTATATTATCATATATTTTAATATTAAAAAATGTATGTTATATATACTCTTTTTTACTCGGGTTTTTACAATTCTAGCAAATATAATTTCTCCCAAGGCAAAATCAAGTACAATGAAAAGTATTAAGAGCTACGATTTTCCTTTTTCGCGATAGTTAAAAAAGTTTCTGCACCAAAAGCACCCGTGTAAAAATTATTAGATGTAATTGGATCAAATTAGATGCAACTATATCTGTTTGAATATGGTACCAGATCAAATTATATATGTATATCGAGATATGGTATGTCTTGAACAATGTTCAGTTATATCTCGTATCATATATGATCATATCTGCCGCAATATCTTTCATATATAACGATGTATGCCATATCTGATGTATTATAATGTTATATTAAATAATGTCTAATAATTTCTTGCAAATCTTATTGGTGTTGAAAAGTATAAGTTTTTCACAATGGGTGTTGGGGACGATGAAACTTAGCAATTTAGGTGTACCTCTTTTTAAGCGATTTCTATATAACAATTTGGAAAAAAAAACAGATAACCCTAGACTTAAAAATTAAAATATTATTCTTAATAACGTCCCATTTTGGGTGTTTGTGAACCAAATCGCCCTAAATCGATTGTTTTAAAAAAAATTGTAGTTTTTCTTCAATTGATATTTAATTATGTGAGCAAATTAAAAAATTACCACAAATGAGTGTTTCACTGTACATGCGAATTACAAGATTTCTATTATCTCTCTTTTAACTATGTGTGTGTCAAGATTAGCACATATGTATATAAAAAATATATTTATATAAAAAAATTTTTATATAAAAAACTGAATGGACAACCGCCAAACTTTAAAGACATTTGCGAAAAATTTATACCATTGATCGAAAAATAAAGTACGCCATTGTAATAAGCATGTCCGAAATATATAGAATTGATAGTCAGAGCTATATTAATTTTTAAAAGTCAAGATTTTGTAATGCAGTGTAATTTGTGAATAAGCATGTTAATATTCTGCCATTTTTCAAGTATAAAATAAAAATTTTTATTTAGAAATATTAAAAACGTTTATTATTATGTTAATTCATAGTAAGGAAATTGACCTCGAACTGAATCAATAAATTTATAATTAATCAATAAAAAGGTCGAAAAAACAATTTTTATTTTTTGAATAAAAATTAAAAACCAACATTTTGACAACACGCACAGTACGGAGAAATGTTTTTCGCCTCTTCTTGTATTGACAAAGAAGTAGGTAAAAATAAAATTTGTATTTTATTTGTACCGACGGTACGAAATACAAAAACAAAAAAACTTTCATAATATTTCTATTGTTGGTTATGTCTTTGCAGAGACTTCGAAAACATATTTTATTGTTTGCTCCATTCTCATTTCGTTGATGTAGCAGACTACATTTAATATGAAATTTTGATGTTTCGATTTGCATTGCACTATTGCCACCACTTTCTAAAGAAAACTGAAGAAGGGGACCTGGAAAATCCCCGAAACGATCGTATTATCATTCCTGAAAGTGTAGAGGTTTTTGAAAGCAAAAACTCTGTGAAGTATTTGTTAGGAGAATATCCTGATGAAGAAAAATAGCAGTTTTTTGAAAAAAGTATTTATTATGTTAATTCATAATAAGGAAATTGGCTTCGACCTGAATTAATAAATTTCTAATTAAATGTTTATATTTCTTATTAACTGCAGTATTTGGCATATTCCCAGCAAAAAAAATTGCAAGTAATGCGTTACAAACTACTTCTTTCAATACTTCACAAGTGTCCGTTAGTGTATATTTACTGCTTTTTTAGAAGTTATTCTGAACAACTTCAAAAAATCACTTCTTTCATTTCTTCAAAAGTATCCGTGAGTATATTTTTACAGCTTTTTTAGAATTACTTCTGAACAACTTCCAAAAAAACACTTAAGTATTGCTTCTATAGAGTAATTGCTCTAAAAGTGATCGTAAAAAGTGATTTTGGTATCATTTGGCATTTCCAAACAGAAGGTCCCGGGTTCGATTCCTGGCGGGACCAATATTTTTTTATTTTTTTTTTAATTTTTTTATTCTATTAATTTTTTTTTAAATATTTTGAATTAATTTGTTTAAATTATATATTATATATGTGTATGAGGAAAATGCTAGGCATATTATTGCCTGTAGATATGCCTATTTAGTATTTTTCAGTAAAACCTTTACTTTAAGAGTTATAGCGTAAAGAATCTTTGAGTTAATTTTAGACCATTTTTAGGGTTAAAGCCGCGGGTGATTGTCCTGTTTTAATCCGAGAGGGTCTATTTTCGCGGGGATATTATTTTTTTTTTTTTTTTTTTTTTTTTTTTTTAAAGAGAAGCAACACTCAGGAAATTCTTCCTATTAATTAACGTGTTGGTTCCTTTGGAAAGGGGATAGAGAAGAAGTGAAAGGGGTGAAAGAAGAAGGGCTTCAAATATGGCAACACTGTAATTGCGCGAGATGTTGATTTTTAGAACAGTTGTTGCGCGCCATCTGATGGTGAGTTGGCGAACTTTGTTGAAGCTTTTTAGTCCATAGCCCTGTTATATTATTTTACTTCGGTGGGGTTAAGTGCTATGGGAACACCGAAGGAGGACGCTGCGATATGTATGAGGGATAGAAAAAACTAATACATATTATTTTTCATAAATTGATGTTGCCTTGGTTGTGGCTCGAACCCGCAACCTCACGTGTAACAGTCCAACGCGCTAACCATTACACCACAGCGCCCACAAACTACCAGAAAGTGCATGGGGAGTTGAGAAAATATCACTTTTGCACATATGGGTGCTCTTTTGAGCGCCTTCAGATTGGCACGAAATTAACTCTTAAACATATTTTAAGTTCTGACTTATTTCTGGCATTGAACCTCAATTTTAAACTTTGATGTTTTCAGAGACTTATAGTAGAATTTTATGACAAATATTTTTGCGGAACATTTTAACCTTCTAACTCTTCAACTTACGGGTCGTTTGTGGTAAAAAATTACCTTGAATTGAGGAGTTAGAGGGTTAAAATGTTCCACAAAAATATTTGCCATGAAATTTTACTATAAGTCGCTGAAGACATCAAGGTTGAAAATTTAAGTTCAATGCCAGAAATAAGTCAAAATTTAAAATGTCTTTAAGGGTTAATTTCGTATTTATACACAATTGCCGCCCAAATACACACAAACCTAAATTTTAGGAGGAAACCATGTGAATGTTCTATTTCATGTAAAGCACTATGTGGAGAATGTCTGTGGAACATTTTAATCCTCTTATTCTTCAGCTTACGGGTCTTTTTGTCCCTTTTAAAAACGGGGCCAAAAAAGTCCCTTTAATTGAAGAGTGAGAGGGTTAAATAGTTCCACAAAACTGTACCTCGTAGTGTTTTACATAAGTTCGCTGAACACATTCTATACTAGGGTATTCAGTCGATTAATCGTTATTCGATTAATCGAACAATTTTGCTTAAAAATTGTTCGAATAATTTAAAATGGCCATATTTCGAATAACGAATAATTCGAATAATTTAATACGATTAATCGATTAATCAAAATTGATAAAATGTTTTAAAAATATACACTTTTTATTTAAGTAAATATGGGATTTTATTAAAACTTATTTAACAAATTGTAAAAAACATCTTAAATATCAAAGAAAAAACATCAACAGTAGTAAGCACTTTGCATTCATAATATCCTGTAGCAAAGGATATTAAACCAAGCCATACACACCGAGAAAAAACTGGGGAAATATTACCTAAGATACAACTACAAAATTTTCAAGTTAGTTTTACAAAGTTCTAGTAAAATATCCACATTTTTTTGTAAAATATATACAATCCTTGCAAAATATATACATGTGTAGTGGAAAGTATCCGAAAAATTACATATATTTTGCTATAAATTTGTAAAATTTACTTCGAACTTATGTAGTTGAATAATTACATATTTCGCACTTAGATAAAGTTCCAACTGTTTTTTTTCTGCGTGTAGGACAAGATTATAGTCAAAATTAGTACATATTTATGAGTTCTAAATATAGTTTAATTAGAACTAAATAACCTTTTATATATATGAGCTTTTCATAGCCCAATTCAGCTAACAAATTTTTCAATATTAATCACAAGGTTTTTTTTAAAATTTCCTGCGAAATAGTTGCTAAAATCAAATAAAGGGATGGAGGGACGTAAACGTGGGGGGAAAATGAATTCTCAACAGAATGTCTCTCTACATTTATGTGTTTTATGAGTTGAATGCATACGAAATAGATACAAATTAATCTACGAGTTGTTCTATTCTTCTTCTCATTGAAGATATTATAGAGCGCTATGTATAATATACGAACGTCTGGCTAATTTTTATAAAATGCTAAATTTAAAGAAAGGTCTGCGGTGTGGTTCTCCCCGATTTGGATAAAATTTGAATATATTACAGAGAGGAGAGAAGTAATAAAAATTTTTATAAAATATGATCTCAATTATAGCATTTTTTATTTTTATAAATTTTAGAAGAGTTTCCGAAACTCTTTTTGTTCTTTTTTTTTAAATAAAATTATTAAAAATACAACAAATGTATGTATATTATTTTACATGACATTTTTTCGATTAATTTTAAAATTTTATTCGATTAATAGGTTAAGAAAAACACCCGAATACCCTATTCTATACCCAAATGGAAGATTCACATGGCTTCCTAGTGCACATATGTAAAAAATCTATAACTCATCAGTTTTTAGGCTTTCTGTCATGGAATGGATGAAATATTAAAAGAAAGCTAATTTTGGTTTTAATCTGAACAAATGACCATGTAAATCTCTCTATATTTTTTGTGGAAAACAATATTATGTGCCTTCAAACATCAACGAACACAGAATTGTTAATCAGGGATGGAAAAGTCTCGTTTTATTGAAATTAATAATCCAAGAACTATTATATCCATATCTTAGTCCAAAAATGAATGGTTAATTTGGAAAAAAAACTTGGGAAAAATTTTTTTACAAAAAACGAAAAAGTTTGCATTATTATATTCGTTTGCAAAATGTTAATCGCTGGTTAAGTTTCTTAATTCATTTTCTGCGGCATAAATCCTTTTATTCACAATCCGCCATTATTTGGAATTTTTTCAATGCGGTGTATTTTAATCCATAATCGAAGACTATTACACTCATATCTTGCCCAAAGTTTGGTGTTTAGTTTGCAAAAAAAAAAAAAAAAAATTGCGAAAAGGATAATTTTACACCATTATATTCGTTTGCAGAATGTCAATAGTTGTTAAGCTCTTCTAACTCATTTTCTACGCTTTTTCGCAGTCCGCCGTTATTTAGCAATTTTTAAGTGAGATTCTTAAAATTTATAATCTAGGGGTTGCAAAAAAGTCAGGAAAAAAAATTACAAAAAGTAAATTTTTTGCATTAATATATTTCTTTACAGAATGTAAATCAATGACTAAGATTTTTAATACAATTTTTGTACCAAAAAGACTTTTTTTCGCGTTCCGCTATTGTTTTGCAAATTTTCGAGTGCCCTTTTTTAAATTTATAATCTAGGGACTATAATACAGATTTCATAAAACAAAGTTTGGTGGTTAGTTGCAAAAAAGAAAAAATCGCGAAAAATAAAATTTGCAAAAAGCAAAATTTTTCCATCAATATATTTGTTTGCAGAATGTAAATCGCTGATTAATTTTTTTAATTCATTTTTTGTACCATAAAGCCTTTTTCGCCCTTTTCCGCGATTATTTTGCAATTTTTTAAGTGTGGTTTTTTTAAATCTTTAATCTTGGGAATATAATACCAATTCCACACCAAAGTTTGGTTCTTAGTTTGCAAAAAAGAAATCGCGAAAATATTTTGCAAAAAGGAAAATTGAATCATTATATTCGTTTGCAGAATCTTAATCGCCGATTGAGCTTTTAAATTATTTTTTTCTACCATAAAAGCTTTTTTAGCGTTCCGATATTATTTTGCAGTTTTTTAAGTGCGGTTTTTTTTTTAATTTATAATCTAGGGACTATAATGCACATTTCCTAAAATAAAGTTTGGTGGTTAGTTGCAAAAAAAAATTTTTACGAAAAAATATATTCTCAAAAAGCTTTTATGTGTACCTTATAGAATTCAAATAATTTAAATTTATATGCAGATATAGACTGCTGTATTTGAAAATAAATTTGTTTATAGATATGGGAAAATGTAAAATGTTCAAAAAAGTGGCAAAGAATGGGTATTTTGCTTCCAAATTGATATCATAGATTGATATAATATCAACAATGATTTTGTCATCAAAAACACATTTTGGCCAAAATTGCAGATATAGAGTATTGAATATAGTGTCTCGATATACATTATTTATACTTATTTGAAATTCTAATTCATGTATAATAGAGCGACTCACCTTATATGGACAGAAAAAAAGTAAAAAAAAGTGCTCCCTCGAAATACACCTTGGTTTGTTTAGTTTTTGTGAAAATTTTGCATTTTAGCTGAAGACAACATACTCAATATGGGTATTATATGAAAGGTTTTTCTGCGTCCAGCGGTATATAAAACATTTTCAAGCATACCTATTTTCAAGGATATTATATAAAAAAATAATTTTTGACTCTTTTGTACGGTGACGTTTGTTATTGAAATGTCAAACTTAGGTACATATTATAATCTACAGTCGATTTAAATAAACACGTATTTCAGATTTTTTTTTAAATTCGCGATTGTTCGCGTTTTATCAGACATTCAATGTGTGTGGAAGCAACATATATAGGGGCAATATGGCAATAAATAGGGCAATATGGATGCCAAAACTTTTCTTTTGACAAGTAAATCATCGCTGAGTGGATATAGTTGAGAATTTTGCAGATTTAATACATTTTTCACGGTGCTCTGGACCAAATGTTGATAACATTTTTGAGTTAACCCAATTCAATAAAAAAAACTTATGAAATTTTTTGTAGGTTTATTAATAAATAAAAAATTTTATTGAACTACGCGTGTCTATAATTTTTTTTAAGAAAAATCTAAATATAGGCTGACCCTAAATAAAATTTTATAATAATTTTTTTTAAAGAAAAAAAGGTATTCCGCCAAAAAAAAGCGCGTGTTTGGTTTTTTCTGTTAAGTTGCATTTGTATGCTTACATCTACTAGAAACTAAATTTAAATTATTATTAAAATTTTATTAAAAAAAAAATTTTCGCCAAAAAATTATTCCGCAAAAAAAGCTTGCTGGATTTTTTTCTGTTAAGTTGCATTTTTATCTTACATCAACTAGATACTGAATTCAAATGCAGATTGTAGTAACTCAAAAATTTTGACAAAACTTGTTCCAGAGCACGCTGCAAAATCTATGAAATTTTGCAAAATCCAAACTATATCCACTTAGCGATTATTTATTTGTCAAAAGAACGATTTCCTGACGATTTCCTTAGGCAAGAATGAAATCCGGATAGGGGCATGCCTACAACGGATTATTTTTCACAATTTGTTAAATACGTTTGGGATTTTAGCATATTTAATTCCTTTAATGCAATTAATGTATATCCCGATAAAATAAAATTAAAAAAAAAACTAATATGCAAGTGCTTGTGCAAATTTAGATGTTACTGACACTTTAGAAAACATTGTTTTCTATTGTTGTTTCTACATGAATGGATTTCATTACATTGCTAGATCTGTCAAAACAACAGAGTAGTACATTGGAAGATGACAGAGCAAATTGTGTAAAAATTTTTGTTGTTGTTTTTTCTTTGATATTTTAAATGTTTAACAACGCACCTAGACGAGAACAAGAAATTCTCATTGAGTTTGTAATTTAACTTAACAAATATTTCCAGAAATTCTAAAAACGTCGTCCCCTGACGATTTCCTCAGGCAAGATTAAAATCCGGATAGGGACATGCCTACAACGGATTATTTTTCACAATTTGTTAAATACGTTTGGGATTTTAGCATATCTAATTCCTTTAATACAATTAACATAGAGAGAATTTAGCTGGACGAATTTTAATGAAATTTTTCAGTAATTTAATGAAGTTTTCTTCACAAAGTAAGAGAAAAATTTCCTAAATATAATGAAAAAGCTTCATATATTTTGTGAATCTACTTTTAATGAAACTTTTTCATTGAGTGTATGAAAATTTTAATAAATAAAATGAAATTTTTTAAAAAATTTTGTGAAATATTCCATTAATTCAATGAAAAGTTTCAACGGACGAGTTCCAGTGCAACTTCGTTATTTTTATGCAAAAATTCATTTATATCATGCAGATAATTCTCTCAGAGAATGTATATCCCGGTAAAATAAAATTAAAGAAAAGTTTTGTTTTCAACATTGCCCTATTTAGAACATATTGTTTCCACCACATTGAATTTCTGTTCTGTTGAATCTGAAACACATATTCACTTAAATCGACTACAGATTATGATATGTAAGTTTGATATTTGAGTCAAAAACTTGCATTTTTTATAGAATATCCTTGAAAATAGGACATGTGTGGATATGCTTGAACATGTTATATATACCGCTGGAGCACCTCAAAAAAACCTTTCGTATGATACCCATACCCATGTTTTCTTCAGCTAAAATGCAAAATTCCTACAAAAACTAAAATAAAGACGATTTTTAAAAATGGCCCAGCTCGTGAGATCTCATTGCTAGCCCCGAAATATTTTGGGAACCATCATAAAACAAACCAAGGTTTATTTTGAGGGGGGCTCTTGTTTTACTTCTTTTCGTGAGTCGGTCTAATGTATAATAGACCGTGATTTAATTAATGTTTCCCATATATTTTCGATGTGGCCCTTTGTTCCCAATAGGAACCAAAGAACATAATATATATACAATGTATATTATACATATATATTATACATATATATGTATATTAGACTCGTCCAAAAAAAAAAGTTGGAATTTTCACGCTCCATAACCCTACAAATATGCCACTTTGAAAAAAAATGTGGTCTGATCAAAAAATCACCAAAAAAGTTTTGTTTAGAGGTAGCACTTCGCAATTTAAGTTTCGAGGTTGTATGTACCTGTTCTATTACATTGTGAGACAAATGGTAGGGGTCAGTGATCGGGAAGGTTTGATCCCATCCCGATTTTGATTAATTAATTAAAAATAATGAAAAAAATGAGAAAAACTAAATATAGTTATTATGATCGCGACGTACCAAATCTAATATATTTTTAGGTGTACATTACGAATATAAAATCAAAATTGAAATCGGATTCGCAGATTTCGCGAAATTTGAAAATTTCCTACAAAAAATGTTCAACTTTGATGAGGATGTTTTCTTATATTTACCAATATGAAAATTTCGTTTTTGCATTAATATATATATGTGGAATGTCCTACTATGTGAGATATGATTTTTGGTAGCAATAAAATTATAGCAAGCTAAATAATACACTCTAAAAAATGCTTGTAAATTTACTGCTATAAACTGGGTAAAATTTAGTTTAATTTTACGAAAATTCGGTAAATATAAATAAAAAATGCGTAAAATTTTTTTATACACACTTTCATACACAATAATACACACACAAAGTATTTTTAGGCAAAATGTGTTTATAAATAAACACATTATGCCTAAGATTAATACACCTTTTGTTAAAACAACTTTTTACGCACAAAGTTGGTAAATATACTAACATGTAATAGTAATAAATATTCTGACATTTTGGAAAAATGTTAAATGTAAAAATTTAAAAGAAATTAAAAAAAGCTAAAAACGATTATTTTTTGTAAACAGCAAATATCAACCTAATTGAATTTTTGACAGACCAACATCTATAAAATGGCCAAACGCACCAAGAGGGTTGGAATCGTAGGTAAATATGGTACCCGTTATGGTGCTTCCCTACGTAAAATGGTCAAGAAGATGGAAGTCACCCAGCACAGCAAATATACTTGCTCTTTCTGCGGCAAGGATTCCATGAAGCGTGCTTGTGTCGGCATCTGGTCATGCAAGCGTTGCAAGCGCGTCGTAGCTGGTTGTGCCTGGGTTTACTCTACCACTGCTGCTGCTTCAGTCCGCTCAGCTGTACGTCGTTTCCGAGAAACCAAAGAACAATAAACTGATTTCTACAGTTTATTAGATTTAGTGACGTTCTACAAATAATAGTGAAAATTAGTCTTTATCTAATTTTGGTGTCGTTTTGCAAAGATCTGTATTAGTTTGGTCCCACATTTGTAAATAATGGTCTTAATGAAAGTGTGAAGTCAATAAAAAGAACCCTTTTTACTTAAAAATGGATGAAAATAAAAAAAAGAATGAAGTTGTTGTTGGTAATTATTGTTGGCACATGTGGTTGTGCAAATCTCTTTTCAATTGCTGTTAGTTCAATAGTTATAACAATCTTTTGTTATACCAATATATTATTATTAATAATTAATTAGATATTAACATTTTATATAAATTTAATTTATTTAATTTGTCTTTGATTTCTAAATTAATTGCATTATTTTTATTTGAAATCGTTTTCGTTTAATTTATTTTATTGTAGTATACAACTCATTATTAATAAAGTAAGTGCTAACAATTATTTTATTGTTTTATTAAAAAAAAAATGTTTTTGGGTGGTTTAACTTTAAACACTGCTGTGGTAAATGTATGCATTTTCGTGGATGTTTACGCATTTGTGAGTATATTTACACGTAAAAAATGTTTTTTTACTAAAAAAAATTAGTAAATTAACACATCAATTTCGAAAATTCTTTTAATTTTTACGCATTTGCAATGTGAAATTACTCAGTATTTGAGCACCAACTTAAACATAATGTGCGTATTTTTTTCAATTACAAACACAGAGTAAATTTCCCCAATTTATAGTAGGAGTACAGTTTCCTACTATAAGTTGGGTAAATTTCAACAGAATTTAATTAGAGTGTAGCGAAATATTAAAAAAATCAAATTTTAAGTTAATTTGCAAGGATATCTGTTATCCTTTTTAAAATTAAAATCAGTGTCATATATAATGATGGCCCTTGGTAAGTAAATTGCAAAAGTATAACAAATTGGATTTGCCGATAACACCGTTTAAAGGTAATTAGGAAAATACCTCAAAAAACTTGAGTTTTTTTGAATTTTCAAAAACCGCGAATAATTCATAAACCACAAATTTTTTTAATTTCGATTGCTGATTCATAGTTTTCGATAAAATAAAAATCAGATTTGAGAAATTTGCGCATTAAAGGCAAAAACAAGTTGAATTTTTAATTCCATCTTTTCGGAAAATTTAGAATATTTTACTAAAATATGTATTTTTTGTATAAATTTAAAAAAACCGCGAATTACTTAAAAGTTACTTAATTTTTTTTAATTTTGATTTCAAATTCCTTTTGTTCACATTAATTAAGACCAGATTTAAATAAAATTGTTAAAAAATAGCGTACAGGTTAAGAAATAATTAAATTTAAAGTCAACCCTACTTTTTGTATAAATTACTCTAGAGATATATTACTAATTCTTAAAAGACAACTTTTTGTGCTACCCCTAAATAAAAGGGGATTTAGCTGAAACTTGGCACAGAGAGTTTTTAGACGTTAAGGAATAGGGGCAACATTTTGGAGATCGCGAATTCCAACTTTCATGTTTTTTTGGACAACTCTAATGTATATATTTTCGAAGTTGAAATTATTAAAGTAGTATTAGCTCTAGTACCACGTATAGCAACTAAACAAGTCTAATGATTAAAAAAAAAACATTATTTTCCGTATATCATCTATGTAGGGTTTTTAACCCGGGAATTCCCGGGACGAATTTCCCGGGAATTTTGCCTATTTTTCATTTCCCGATTTCCGGGAATTTTCCCTATAATTCCCGGGAATTCAAAAAAGCACTAAAACAACCATGTACATTAGCTTGAATATCCGCAAAAAGCCAAAAAATAAACATATCTTGAAAAATCTTTATGTATTTTACCTTTTTAAAGGAGATCTCCAACGATGTCCATGAGAAGGTATCGACTATGGAAAGAAATTTGTTCGGATTTTTTTAAATTTTATTTGGATAGAGAAAACTCTTCACTATATGATCCGATTTCGACAAAAAATTCGAAGAAATAAAATTTCTACAGGTTTTTTTTTTTTGTAAAATATGTTGTAGTCTCAAAGTAATATTCTATGCGTTAAATTTGTGTATACCATTTTTTAGTTGCATTTTTTTTACTTTTTTTTATTAGAGCCCTATATCGCATAACACACAGAACAAAGATATAAAAACTACATCCAAAGATGGAATTTTCTTTAAAGAAAAGCCAGTTTCGTGGGCGAAAGCACGTCATATCCTTCAACCAATTCGTCCCAATCGGTTAAACTAGGAGATCTAAATTTTATTAATACACGGTTTTTATGAAATTTTGCTGTTTTGTTAATTTTAAACTTTAAAATCGGCTGCTACTGTACAGCCAAAGCGGCTAAACCGATTTGAACGCGGTTTTTTTTTTCTTTCGTAGGCAACAAAAAATTCTAGTCCTTATCCGGGATATTTTTTTTTGAATTTTAGTCATTTAAATGTAATATCCCCAAGTAAAGGTCTTTGTTCTTGCATTTTTTTGTAATTCTTAAATTTGTGTGGCAACTTTGTTAAAAAAAAAATTTTTTTAATAAAAATCGGGCCACGAAAAGGACTAGAGAATTTATCTGGCATTAAGAATGACTTTACATTTTTATTTTCCGATAATTAATGAAGGGTGCACAGTGGCAGCCGATTTTGCCTTTTTTAAAAAAGGCCAATAACCCTGTCGGTTTTGGTTGGCGAAATTCAAAACTAATCATTTTTGAAAATACTGCAATAAAATTTAAAAAAATATTGTTAATTAAATTTTTGACAACCGGTCAAGTATGCTTTTAAAATTGCTGCTGTTATAGTATTTACCCCCTTAAGGCTATTTTTGCTGGAAAAAATCAATTATTTTTAGGTCGTTTTATCCCAATGAGCGTTTTTCAAAATTTTTTAGAAATCATATAATTTACAATTTTTACATTGAAATTAAATGCAAAAAACACATTTCTGCATTATCAGTTTTCGTCAAAGTGGAACATATTATGTTTTTCGAGCAAAAAGTAGTATTTACTGTTAAAATATGAGTAAAAAATTACTTTAGTATTCCCGGGAAATCCCGGGAAAGTTAGAAAAAAATTCCCGATTCCCGGGAGCTCGAAAATGTCGGGAAATTAAAAACCCTACATCTATGACATACTTGGGACTAATTAATAAGGTAAATCAATTAATTGATGATTTCATTACCATTGCATTGATATCAATTGTAATGAAATTATTTTCATTACGATTTTTTTTAATTAATGGTAATGGTTTTAAAATTTAATTTCATTGATTAATGACAATGGTTTTAAATTTCATTACCATTGAAAATGAATCAATTAAAAAAAATAATTGCCATTTGACAGGAAAACATAAAATTGGATAACAAAATCCCTGAAATATATAATATACCCCCAACTAAAAAAAATTAAATGGAGCCATATGAACTTATATTTAATTATATATAATCGTTTATGTAATTATATATAATTATATCCGAAAAATGAGAACGTCTTATTATATAATATTGTATGGAATTGTATACAATTTGGTACAATTTGATACAATTTTATGCAATTCGATACAATTGTATCCGAATTTTGTCCTCATCCAATTACATCAAATTATATTTTTTTGTATAAAATTATATAAAATATTATAAAAGTGGACATATTTTGATACAATTATATCTAAATATTGACCTTATACTTATTATATATGACCAAATCTAACAATATACAAAAATTATTTTTTAAATAAAAAAGATATGCAATATCTGGAAATCAGACCTGGGGGATTTCAATTACAATTACTTGTAATTGAAAATTTTCAATTACAATTACAAATAAATGTAATTGAAATAAAAAAAAAACTCAATTACATTTCATGTAACTGTAATTGAAAATTTTCAATTACAAATTACAAGTAGTTGTAATTGAAAGTGATTTCAATTAAAAATTTCAATTACATTTAGAATTAAAGTGTTTTTTGTTAAAATTTTGTAGAAAAAATTGACTGGGATAGGTTGGATAGGCGTGGATAAGTATAAAAAGAATAAGTCATGTTGGGCTGATCCCCAACTTGTGCTTTTTGTCATTATTTCTTTTCCGATATTTTTTCAATTACAATTATAAGTAATGTGTAATCATTGGCGGACTTAAGCCGGTCTGGAATGGGCAAAGCTCACCCTAGACTGCTTTTTGCCCACCCCAGAATTTAAAAAACCTACCTGTATTTCTTGTAATTATGACTTTGATGTTAAAAAGTATTACAATATTATTATTTTTTTATTAAATATCAATTAATCCTATGTTTTTGGTTGGGAAAATATCTACTGGTTTCCCTGGAAGATAATTTGTTGGAATTTAAGGGTCAGTTTTATAGTCAGAAGTAAGATCGGTTTTTGTCTTAAATATTTCTTAAATAATAAATATTGTTTGAATATTTCTTCTTTAAGAAACAAATCGATCTTAGTCCTGATTATAAAACTGGGCCTAAGAGTTTCGTTTTTAAGAAAAATTAGAATCACAGAGTGGTTCAATAAGCATCATAGGAAAATGGGAAAGATCTTTTAAAAGGCGAATATAGCAGAATCTATTTTGATGTGATATATACATATACAAGACTTTATAGTTTTTTAAAGGAATAATTAGTTAATATCGAACAATCGAGTTACTTCAACTAAACACTACTACTTTGATGAAATTTCAATACGTTGTAGAAACAAAATTTCTAAGTTGAACATTTCACAGTTTTTAAATACCTCGGTTATTTAAATAGTTAAAATAAAGGATTAGAATGGGTTCGAAATGGGACGAAAATAATGAGACAGGTTAGTCTTAGATTTCTTTTCTCTATCAAATATCCAAAGTTCATACTACAATGCTTGGAATACATTCCTTGTACGAGGGTTTCTTCAAAAAAATAGATGCACTTTTAAGAGTTTTCTATAAAAATATTATTGAATTATGAAAATTTTATCGAAGTGAGGGAGTAATTTTTATTTATTTTTTTTTTGGTTAAAAAAATTTGTAAGTATAATTTCAAAAGTCAAAAGGGTCATATTCATAATCACTTTTAAAACTTATAAGGGACTTTTATTTTTCATACGGCCCTATGCTCCTTGCAGGTGTAAAAGGAACAAATATATATATATATATTTCATACAAACTTCGTTTTATAAATATGTTATAAGGTAGATACCCGTGAAAAAAAATTTATTCGGTAGCACATCGTTTTTTATTTGGCATCATACTAAATTATATAAAATTTCATCCGGAAAATGGATTAATCAAATTGTATATGAACGAATAAAAAAGATATTTGAGTTGATATAATTTCATCCAATTTTATCGTAGTTTTGGTCTTATTCAACTGCATTAAATTTTGTTTTTTTTATGAATATGTAGTGTAGGAGAACAACCAATTAACTGAGAGAATTATCTGAATGATATTAATAAATTTTTGTATAAAACCGAATAATTTTCACTGGGCCTCGGCCAATGAAACTTTTTATTGAATTAATGGAATTTTTCATAAAATGTGAAAATATTCATTTTATTTATTAAAAGTTTCATACACTTAATGAAAAGTTTCATTAAAACTGGATTCATAAATTATATGAAGCTTTTTCTAGTTTAAGAAAATTTTTAATTTACCTTGTGGAGAAAACTTTATTATTTATTATTTTACGCAAAAGTATATAATTGTATTTAAATCAACATACATTTTGTTCGAATCGAGGTAGTAAATAATTTTATCTAAAATATTTTTGGTCTTGGGTCACATTTAGTTTTATAAAATGTTGTTCGAAGCAATATACAAATTTATCTTCAACAAGATATAATTTGATCAAGTATATGTATTTGTATATGGCATGTAAAATGTTATAAGAGAAAAGATATTTTCGGATATGAATATATAAAGCAACGAATAAGAAAATTTTGAAAATTGGAATCGCAAATAAACTCAAATCTAATTTTATACTTTGTTATTCACTCTCTAATATGAATAGATACAATTGGATCAAACCTAACTTCATTGAATCTAATCGTTTTTTCACGGGTACTTAAGAATGGGTAATTATACAGCCGAAGTTAAATTGGTCCCTTGCCCGCCCCAGAAAAATGGTCTAGGTACGTCTATGTGTGTAATTGAAAATTTACAATTACAAATTACTTGTAATTGTAATTGTTCTTTTTTGAATTACAATTATTACGTGTGAATAACGTGACTCACGAACATTTCGTGTCACGCGCCAATCCCTAGTAATTACTAAAACTAGTTTAAAATCATTGTTAACATGGAACCACATATAATATAATTCGGTTTTATATGGACCTTATATATTTTTATATAAAATCACTTTGAAAAAATTGCTTATGTGGGATGATATATAATTATATATGATTTTATAAAGAACGTTATATTGTTATATATTAAATAAATCATAAAATATTGTAGATATGGAACCATATTAAGTTATATATGGGTTCTTATTCGTCAATATATAATCATATCTAACAGAAATTATGAAATATTTCTTATATGGCTCCACATATAGTTTTATATTAGTATGTATAGTGGCATACTAAATTATATATAAACGTAAATGCAATTATATATTTTATGTGTTACTTAATGTACTTATATATAGCACATACAATTATATGTAGGCCAGTATGTAATAATATAAAATCACACATGTCTCCATATTAAAACCTTTGAGGAAAAAATATCTAATATATGACTATATAAAAGTATATATGCTTGAATTTAAAAGAATATGTGGCCATATGTAACTATAAGTTACTATATGCAATTACATAAAATAATATATGATTATATAAAAACTTTTTTACTCGGGCCTCCAATTATTTTAAATAAGGTATCATTACATTATCATATTATTTTTTTACTCGGGTTATTTTTTAAAAATTTGTTCAAATTGTTTTCAAAAATTTACTTTTGTCGTTCCAAGGCACACACACACACCCAAATTTAGAGCCTCCTGTATATTTGTCTGATACCTTGTGTATCTTAAAATAAACTTTATGTAAAATTATATACTTCATAGAATAAAATTTCTGAATAAAAAATCAACAAATAGGGAAAAATGGAATGTTCCATTCCCCTACGCACGAGCATTGTGCCTGTATGACATATTGCCCATTAAATTATAATAAATAATATATTAAAAATAAAAGCTTAAATTGTCAATATTTAACTACCTCTGCCCCGCCTACTTTCTGGAAAAAATTAAAAAAGTTGCTCCAATTTTTATTGGCATCATATAGTAAGTTTGGCATTGAACCGACACTTTTTACTATAGTGGGGCAGTTGGCTTTGAAAGCCCCATATATATGTAAAATATATGGGTGAAATAAAAAAATGTAATAAGTTTTTGGGCCAAATTTGTGAGAAGCAAAAAGTGTTAATATTTCGGTTTTTTCTTAATGGAATCAGTAAGTTTAGTCATTATAAACCTAATTCCAAAAAATCTCTTCTACAAGTTGTCGCAATAACTTTTTTTTGCAAAATTTTAATTTTTTTTGGGGTAACGGAGTTTACATTTCTGCAAGCAAAAGATATAACAAAAAAAATTGCGTACGAATTTTCTTCAATTTATTAGTTTTTCGTATTTGGGTTTTCAACATGCTTTTCAATAATATACAATTTGTGTTTATCAAATTGGCGGTTTCGCGAATAAAAATACAATTCATTCCGCGAAAAAAATTTTTATTTTTTTTTTAATTTTGTATTTTTGGTCCTTTTAAATGATTTTCAAAAATATAAAATTTTTTAAAATCCAATCAGCGGTTGCGCAGTTACAAAATAAATATTAAAAATATAACATTTCGCGATAAAAAATTCTTAAATTGTGTGAAACAAATTTAATTTGTCAAACTAATGTCAGTAATGACTCGAAATATCGATTCCAAACAAATAAAATGCAAAATCAATCGTTTTTCGCTCCAGCAGTTAAGTGTAAAAAACTTTTTTTGATTTGACGCAAAATTATTAGTTGAATCCAGGCACGTAGCTGGGAATTTATTTGGGGGTGGGGGGGGGTAGGGGCTTTTCAAACATTTTTTGTTTAATTTTTGAGGTTTTTTCTTTTTTTGTTTACTGGGGAAGCTTGTAAAACTTAAAAAACTCGTTATTTTAAGTTAAGTGTCCTCCTTTACTTTTTGTGTAAAGTTCAATAAAATGAGAGTAATCACAAAATCCTCTATCTAAATGACAAAATTACCCAAAAGTACGGGAACGCACAAAATTACTTTTCTAACCCAAAACTATTTAAAAGAAAAAAATTAAAATGCGTATAGTTTTAACCTCATAAATCACACAGAAATACGTATTTTTTGCATTTAAAAGCTTTTTTTGACTTCGTTCAGTTAATTTTTATATATAGAAGTTTTATTTTGTGTATTTCTTTGCTTAATTAAAATTTGGTGTTATTTATCATTGCACCAGCTGTCCCTTTTGCAATTTTTTTAATAGTAAAAAGAGAAGTTAAAAGTAGACAGAGGCAGAAAATTTTATAAAAATATTTGTAAGAACGCAATAATAACTGTAAGGGCCTAAAGGTTTTTAAAACCTGTTTAATATTACAACTAAGAGTGGATAATAACCATAAAGGAAAATTTAATTTCTAATGCATTTTCTAAGTCCTAAACTAAATTATATATTTCAAGTGTAATTTGATTTCTAGGTGATTTTAATTTTCAAAAATATCAGTTTTTTGTCAATATTTAAAATTTTCTGCAATCCGTTTGTGATATGGAGTATATTGTTTTACCAATTTTCTGCCAAGCATGTATTCCGTGCGAATTTTCTGACAAAACTTCGTGGAAGGATAGCTAGACGTGGCTTTAGAGATGTGTTGGTAAAAAATGAGTTAAACAATTTAAATACTGTATCTCATAGTTTTGTTACTTGATTTTAACAGTGAAATTATATTTTAATACTTTTTGGAAAAATGTTTAATTTATTTGTGCGGTTTCCTCGTTCGATATTAGGTTTAAAAGGTTTCACCAAAAAAAATTGGATGTAATGCTTTACAAACTACTTCTTTCACTACTTCACAAGTATCCATTAGTGTATTTTTACTGCTTTTTTAGAAGTTATTCTGAACAACATCAAACAAATCACTTCTTTCATTGCTTCTAAAGTATTCGTTAGTATATTTTTACAGCTTTTTTAGAATTACTTATGAACAACATCCAAAAAATCACTTAAGTATTGCTTCTAAAGAGTAATTTCTCTAAAAGTGATCGTAAAAAGTGATTTTCGTATCATTTGTCATTACCAAACAGAGGTTCGCGGGTTCGATTCCCGGCGGGACCAATATTTTTTTTTATTTTTTTCTAATTTTTTTTATTCTATTATTTTTTTTAATATTTATAATTAATTTGTTTAAATTCAATATTTTTTAATTTTTAAAAATATGTATATATAAAAAAAAATGTGCGAATTTGCTTTTTAAGCACCTGTAAAAATAGTACTGAAAACAATATTGAATTGGAATGCACCTTTTACCTTTGTTTAATAAGTACTTTTATTAAAGAGAATAAGGAACAATATCTTGCAGTAATAAAGAGTTTTTATGTCACTCAACTTTCATAGCAAAGAATAGCTCTGCGGTAGAGCGCTAGACTAGCTATCCTGAGGTCGCAAGTTCTATACCAGATGGCGGCAATAAAAAACATTTTTATAATAAAAATATAATATATCGTTCAAGAAGTACTGAAAAAATGTTGAAGTTGGAGTACTCCTATCCTATGAGTAAAGTAAAATTCCAGAGGATTTTGCAAAGTTAGCTCAGTTTTTTATTTTATGACCTCTTGAAATATCTGTGTGGCGCGAAAGCCCAAAACTGTTGCACATTTTTAGAGTTAAGAGCTCTCTCGCGTTTACGAATAAGTTAAAATTCAACTGTTCTTTTCGGTTCTTTTATTTTATTCGGAATTATCAAACACACCACTGTCATACTATAATCTTATACTGATAGAAAAATCCTGAAAAAATATCACAAAAAGGTATTCAAAATTAGCTAAAAGAGTAAATCCGTTTTGCTAAGTATTAGTAGGATAAGTACAGCAAAAATTCAATTGTTTTAGTAATATTTGAGCAAAATTTCATTTAATTGAATTGCAAATTTACTTTGCTAATATTGGCTAAAAAAATATTGCTGAATATTAGTAGAAAAAGAGCAGTAAGAAATTGTTATATATTCAAAAGTTAATTTGTTTAAATTTAATTCAGTTGAATACAAATAATGAACTCTCCTGCTACAATAAACATAAATATTTGCTAGAAAATCGTAGACTGCTTTCTGCAGTGTAGATTTTATTCGCATTAAGAAAATATAAAAAAAAACTAAAAATTTAAAATTCTTTGTAATGATTTAGTCGACTAAAATATAGCTGAAATTTTGTAAATTTAATAGATTTTTTCTTGCTGATTGTATCTTTCTAATGTTTAGCAAACAGATTCTGCTGGATTCAGCTGTTTTTTCAGCAAGAGTTTTTAAAGACTTTTATATTAGTGTAGGAACAACTGAAAAAATTTCTCGAATGAACGAGTGAACTAGAAGAACACACTAGTTGAAAAATAAAATTTATTGAAATGAATTGTGAACTATAATGCCCAATTCTAGTCATTTTTATTCTGATTGTTTGTACAAAATGTTTTATTTTGTGTGAAAATTTTTTGGTGTCGTCACATTTTAACTCACTATTTCTATTTTTTTTACGATAGACTAACACTCAGGCGATGCCCCCTACTTATGCTAGTGCATTGTGTTAGAATTAGGAAAATATAATAGATTTCGACAAATTTTAACACCAAACTGCTAATAACAAACAATATGAATAAAAAGCAACTGATAGTGCGTCTTTGTGACGAGAACGTGATTAAAATAGACACATGTTTCAAGAGGCCATCAAATTAAAAAACGAGCTGGATTTCCAAAACACTTTGAGAGTTTTGTTTTAGCAACAGTGTACTTTCATTTCGCGTTTGAAACATTGATTCTGACCGCGATGATCATTTTGCAGGATCTTCTAAAACAGTAGAATATAGCTTTGTTAAATATACAGCAAAAGGCTTCTTGGGACAAACCGAATTTATATATGTATTTAATTTACAGTCTCTTCCAGAATAAATTTCTTGTTTCTCCTAAAGTACGCTTTTTCATGGACAGTTAATAATTTTAATTAAAAAAAAAAATTATGAAAAGCCAACATTATTATGCTTAACTTAGGGTGGAAAAAATTGTAATATGTCGAATTATGCCAAATTATCACCCAATAGTAACAGCTTGTGCCTGCAAACAGGAAACCTGTATCAATTAAAAGTTGCGGAAAAAATGTATGTTTCCTATTTGTAGTCACATTTTATAAATTTTTTATCAGTAAAAGAGAGGATTGCATTCTATTTATTTTCTAACCTCTTTGATTATGCCTATCACACATAACTATTCAAGATTTTTCCAAAAAAAACCCATAAAAACAGTTTCTATGGCCACCAAAAAGCTTAAAAAATTTTTTTAGAAAACAGTTTTTCCTAATTGGATTTTGAGTCTATTTTATTTATGAAAGCTTCGGAAACTTGGCCAATTGGTATTTGATTTCAACAAAAAATAGATATCTTTTATTACATTTTTTAAAAAATGTTGTTGCTTTTGGCGTATTTTGTTACGTTTCAAAATTAGGAACGCAATTTACAAAATTTTCTCAAATCTTATTAAAGACATCTTTTTCATCTCGAGAATGTTACATGCTGCAGAAAAGCTTCATGTCTGTTATACTAGATGATTACTTACAGTCCAACGATAATTTAAGTATAAATAACAATATACTTTTCGCAATATAATTAATATATATCTCCAAAATTCTGGTGTATGCATTTTTATCAAAAATTATGACGAAAAATGGTTACATAGTTGAAGTTGTGTTAGCAAAGATATACGAAAAAGTTTGTAAAATGTATTAATTTTTATTAAAAACAGCAATTTTCCTCTTCATAAAAATTCTTACAGTTAGTGTTTAGCTTCATTGGTTATTAAAATATAAGCTATTAAAATTGAAAAACCTTATGAGTTACTGGTTACGGAGTTTACATTTGGCCTATAAAATTGGTCACACATTTTATGTATTAACCAAAAATTGGTCAGATTGTTATAAATTTTGTAAAACATGTGACAATGCGCTGATATATAACTCAAATTTAATCCATGCATTAGAAATTAGGTGGTTTCATGGTTTTTATCACATTTTTTGATATCACCCATATAAATACAATATACAATTTCTAAAAAAATACAATTTTATATGTAATACGATATATAAATTCATGTATTTATACAATTTTTTTTTTTGCTAAGCAAACATGGGAAATAATAAAAAAGAATTAATGTTGAATAAGCACTTTTATTTTTTATTTGAATTTTTTGCTCCGGATTTTTATTTTTTTCCGCGGCGCATCGCATTTTCGCCATTGTTTTTCCCTCTTTTATTTTTTATAGTCAGCAAGTGTTGTTAAACAAGTCCTCCTAACAGAATTTCATTTGTTTGTTTGCCTTGTGTTTGTATTAGAATTGGATATCCTGTTAGAATATGCTTGTATGTGTTGGTATATGTATCCAAATATACGCCAATATTTTCTTTTATGTTCATTTCTTTATGTAACGACAACTGTATTTATTTTAAATCTTTAACAATGTCCAGATAAAAATTCATGTATCCATAATAAACTTACTTACCTACATAAACAGCAAAGGAAGATACTACCATCTTTTTCTAGAATTTAAGTTGAAATTAAGTATAATTCAAGAATTACTTTGCATTTTCAAAAGCTTGAATTAAATTTTAATTACATTTTTCTTCAATAACGAACTTTAGCAAGTTCAAGCTTCCAAGGCAAAACCTAATAGTAAATATTGTCCTGATAATAAAAACCGTTTTTTAAATCAATTTGGTAAAAAAATCCTTCCGCACCGAAAGGTGTTCTATCAATGATTTTTTTGGTCATTTGGGTGCTTTAAATGCATTTTTGATTTATATCGACTTTTTACAAAATCCGAATTTTCATCACTTTTCGACTCATTTCCTGATCAATGTGCCAGCAATCGGCACGTCAAGTGGATCAGTTTCATCGATAACATTATTTATTATTTATATTATTGGCATTCGAGGATATTGCAATCGTTTCTTCGGGTCTTAAATACCCAGTCAGAAAAATATAATCAAGAAAGCGATGGCATGGCACTTTAACAGGTGGAGAATGTCCTTTCCCATTCCTAAAATGTTAACATCATTAGAAAAAGGACAAGCAGTTCAAAAAGCGCCGAACTGGCACTGGGGAAACAAAACTTTCAATGTTGGTAAAAGCAACACTAAATCCTTGAAACCAAATATTCATTAGACAAGTCTAACCTCAGTAATCATCTAGCGACAAAGAGCGACATCCGCCTTTTACAAATAGAAACGAGTAAAAAGGTTAAAGTCGGGCATGCCGACTATACAATACCCTACACCAGTCTGGGTAAAAGCCAACACCCTCAGAAAAATTCGGTTGGAACGAGGTTGTCACAACCGAATTGATGTTATCTCAACAGAAATGAGGTTGTAGTAACCGAAAAGAGGTTGTGGGAACCGAAAAGATGTTGTGGCAACCGAATTTAGTTGCAACTACCGAATTAGGTTGTAACAACAGAATTAGTGGGGTTGTAGCAACCCAATTCCGTTGTTACAACAGATGTTTTTCTTAGCGAAGTTGTGACAACCTAATATCTTTTGAAAAGGGTTGTTGCAACCGAATTTCCCACTGATTCGGTTGAAACAACCCCCTAATTCGGTTGGAGTACCCGAATTGACATTATTTCAATAAAATCTTATTTGTAAACTAGCGGGCGCAGCCCGCTACGTTGTTAGCGTGCCTTAAAGGTTAAGGGGGGGGCTTCGCCCTCCCCCCCGTGGGGCTGCGCCCCCCACAATTTTTATTAAGTTCGTTTTTTATTTAAAGTTTTTTTATTTAAAGCCTTCACCCAGCCACCACAAATAAATAATTCTGCACAACAATGGGTTTAAAATAAATAAATATTTGATCACTTTTTCTCATGAAAGTGGTTTGTTAGTAATGAATCCATAATAATTTGCAATATACGTGTGTATGTCAAGATAATTTGGTAAAGTGCGAACTTAGGTAGATAGACCCGTAAGTAGTTTTATTCATTTGTGTTTTAAATGAAAATAAAAAACGTAAAGCAGGGTTGGCAAGCGATTTATAATATTAAAGATAGCGGTCGCAGCCCGCTAAGTTGTTGGCGTGCCTTAAGGTTTAGGGGGGGGCGCCCCTCCCCCGACAATTTTTTTTAAATTCGCTTTTTATTTAAAGTACAGTTTTTATAATAAAAGCCTTCACCCAGCCACCACAAATAAATAATTCTGCACAACAATGGGTTTAAAATAAATAAATATTTGATCACTTTTTCTCATGAAAGTGGATTGTTAGTAATGAATCCATAATAAATTGCAATATACGTGTGTATGTTAAGATAATTTGGTAAAGTGCGAACTTAGGTAGATAGACCCGTAAGTAGTTTTGTTCATTTGTGTTTTGAATGAAAATAAATAACGTAAAGCAGGGTTGGAAAGCATTTTATAATATTAAAAATTGCGGGCAAAGCTACGTTGTTAGCGTGTCTTAAAGTTTTTTTTTTAATTCCAGTTTATGTAAAGGTAGACCTGGCAATTCAAGTAAATTCACAAATTCAGTTGGAAAATTTACTGCGTCGGTTTCTTCCACCTGTGCTTCGTTACATGAAGTTTAAATATCGGAATATATAACTTCCATTCCTTTTCTAAGGTTTTTTCTCTTTTAGAAAATTTGTTTAACTTTTTCGAGAGTATGTTTCAATGCTACATAAGGTTCATATTCCGTTGATAGTGTTTGAACAGGTAATTCCCTCTTCCAATCCATTTGCATTGTCTATAATTTCAATTCCACTCGTTCAACGTTTATATCCATTTCATTCCACTTGTGTAGTGTTTCAATCCCACTCGTTTCCTATTTAGTTTCTTAATTTTAGTGTTTCATATACACTTGTTCTTTAAGTTTTAGGTTTCTAGCTAAAGACGCAGACGTTAAGGGGGGGGGGGGGCAATTTTCCGCTTTTGAACCACCATTTTTACCACGTTCCTGTCCAAAGTCCTAGAAATGCCTTGTCGATAAGTTAGCCCATACTCCAAGGAAAACATATTATATATTACAGATTTCTAGCCGAAGGGTTCGGTTAGGCCATCAAGGGGGAGAATTATTCCGTTTTTACCCCTCCCGGTAGGAATTTCCAAAAATTCTGTCTTAGAGGACGTTTGCGTTGGAGGAGGAACCTACTACATACATAATTTTAGGTCCCTATATCCAGCAGTTTGGCCAGGCCGTCAAGGGGGAAGTTTTTTCCCTTTTTACCCCTCCCGGTAGGAATTTCCAAAAATACCATCTTAGGGGACGTCAACGTTGGAGAAGGAACCCAATTAAAGATCCCTTGTTCCAGCAGTTTGGCCAGGCCGTTAAGGGGGAGACTTTTCCTGTTTTTGACCCTACCTGTAGAAATTTCCAAAAATCTCATCTTAGCGGATGTCTACAATAGAGGAGGAACTTTAATACCAAATTTCAACTTCCTACCTCCAGTGGTTTGGGCAGGCCTTTAAGCGGCACTTTTCTCTTCATTAATCCCCATTTTTGCAATGTCCCTGTCCAAAAAGCACCTTCTCGGTAAGTGAGCACATACTCCAAGTAACATATGTTTTACATTTCAGGTTTCTAGCCAACTTTTACTATTTGTGCCCCTCTCGGTAGGAATTTCCGAAAATCTATCGACAGGGAATTCCAGCTTCCTAGTTCCAGCAGTTTGAGCAGGTTGAGAGGAACTTAAGTACCGAATTTCGGCTTCGTAGTTCCAGCAGTTTGGACAGGTCGTTAAGGGGCAACTTTCCCTTTTTGAGCCCCCATTTTATATCGACCCTGTCCAAAATTCAAAAAAGTATCTTTCTAATAAGTTAGCCCTCACTCCAGGGACCCACATTTTAAGCTTCAGGTTTCTAGCCGAAGGGGTTTTTACCGGCCCCCAAGGTGAGGCTTTTCTTCTTTTTGCCCCTCCCTTTAGGAATTTACAAAAATTCCATCTTCGCGGCTATCTGCGATGGATGAGGAACATTCATATCAAATTTCAACTGCATTGCCTTAGCGGTTTGGGCAGGCCGTTAGTGGGGACATTTTTCCCTTTCAACCACCATTTTTACTATGTTCCTGTTCCAAAATAGAAAAATTACGTTGCCGGTGAGTTAGTCCTACTCCAAGGAATACATATTTAAAATTTTAGGTTGGCCAAAAGGGATTGGGCAAGCCGTCAGGAGGAGACTTTTACCTTATTTCCCCTCCCGATAGGAATTTCAAAAATTCCGTCTAAGCGGACGCCTACACAGAAGGAGGAACTCACATACCGACTTTCCTTTTGGGATATCCTGTAGGGAATTCCAAAAATACAAACTTAGTCGATGTCTACTACAGTGGAGGAACCTTTATACCAAATTTCAACTTCTTACCTCCAGTGGTTTTGGCAGGCACTTTTCCAATTTGTGAGACTGTTTATGGGGAGACTTTTCCCCTTTTTACCCGTTCCGGTATGAATTTCCAAAAATCCCGTCTTAGCGCACGTCTATGCCGAATATCAAGAAACCTTGTTTAGTGGTGATATCCGTGGGGGGAGGAAAAAAAGTAGTTTTTTTGAAATTATATATTATTTTAAATGGTACTTTTTGGAAAAACGAAATTTTTTGGAAAAAGATACTTTGTTTTTACAAAGTACTTTATTTGTACTTTTTTTGGAAAAGGTATTTTTTTTTAAAAAGGTGTTTTTTTTTGGAAAAATGTATGTTTTTTGGAAAAAGGTATTTTTTTTGGAAAAGGTACTTCTTTTGGAAAAGGAAAATTTTTTTAGAAAAAGGTACTTTTTTTGGAAAAAGGTACTTTTTTTTGGAAAAAGGTACTTTTTTTGGAAAAAGGTACTTTTTTTGGAAAAAGGTACTTTTTTTTGGAAAAGGTACTTTTTTTGAAAAAGTTATTTTTTTGGAAAAATGTATGTTTTTTGGGAAAAGGTACTTTTTTTGGAAAAAGGTACTTTTTTTGGAAAAAGGTACTTTTTTTGGAAAAAGGTACTTTTTTTTGGAAAAGGGTACTTTTTTTGGAAAAAGTTATTTTTTTGGAAAAATGTATGTTTTTTGGGAAAAGGTACTTTTTTTGGAAAAAGGTACTTTTTTTGGAAAAAGTTACTTTTTTTGGAAAAAGGTACTTTTTTTGGAAAAGGTACTTTTTTTTGGAAAAAGGTACTTTTTTTGGAAAAAGGTACTTTTTTTGGAAAAAGGTACTTTTTTTGGAAAAAGGTACTTTTTTTGGAAAAAGGTACTTTTTTTGGAAAAAGGTACTTTTTTTGGAAAAGGGTACTTTTTTTTGGAAAAAGGTACTTTTTTTGGAAAAAGGTACTTTTTTTGTAAAAAGATACTTTTTGGGGAAAAAGGTACTTTTTTTGGAAAAAGGTACTTTTTTTGGAAAAAGGTACTTTTTTTGGAAAAAGGTACTTTTTTTGGAAAAAGGTACTTTTTTTTGGAAAAAGGTACTTTTTTTGGAAAAAGGTACTTTTTTTGGAAAAGGGTACTTTTTTTGGAAAAAGGTACTTTTTTTGGAAAAAGGTACTTTTTTGGAAAAAGGTACTTTTTTTGGAAAAAGGTACTTTTTTTGGAAAAAGGTACTTTTTTTGGAAAAGGGTACTTTTTTTTGGAAAAAGGTACTTTTTTTGGAAAAAGGTACTTTTTTTGTAAAAAGATACTTTTTGGGGAAAAAGGTACTTTTTTTGGAAAAAGGTACTTTTTTTGGAAAAAGGTACTTTTTTTGGAATAAGGTACTTTTTTTGGAAAAAGGTACTTTTTTTTGGAAAAAGGTACTTTTTTCGGAAAAAGGTACTTTTTTTGGGAAAAGGTACTTTTTTGGAAAAAGGTACTTTTATTGGAAAAAGTTATTTTTTTTTGAAAAAGGTACTTTTTTTGGAAAAAGGTACTTTTTTGGGAAAAAGGTACTTTTTTGGGAAAAAGGTACTTTTTTTGGAAAAAGGTACTTTTTTTTGGAAAAAGGTACTTTTTTTGGAAAAAGGTACTTTTTTTGGAATAAGGTACTTTTTTTGGAAAAAGGTACTTTTTTTTGGAAAAAGGTACTTTTTTGGAAAAAGGTACTTTTTTTGGAAAAAGGTACTTTTATTGGAAAAAGGTACTTTTTTTTGAAAAAGGTACTTTTTTTGGAAAAAGGTACTTTTTTGGGAAAAAGGTACGTTTTTTGGAAAAAGGTACTTTTTTTTGGAAAAAGGTACTTTTTTTGGAAAAAGGTACTTTTTTTGGAAAAGGGTACTTTTTTTGGAAAAAGGTACTTTTTTTGGAAAAAGGTACTTTTTTTGGAAAAAGGTACTTTTTTTTGGAATAAGGTACTTTTTTTTGGAAAAGGGTACTTTTTTTGGAAAAAGGTACTTTTTTTGGAAAAAGGTACTTTTTTTGGAAAAAGGTACTTTTTTTGGAAAAAGGTACTTTTTTTTGGAAATAGGTACTTTTTTCGGAAAAAGGTACTTTTTTTGGAAAAAGGTACTTTTTTTGGAAAAAGGTACTTTTTTTGGAAAAAGGTACTTTTTTTGGAAAAAGGTACTTTTTTTGGAAAAAGGTACTTTTTTTGGAATAAGGTACTTTTTTTTGGAAAAGGGTACTTCTTTTGGAAAAAGGTACTTTTTTTGGAAAAAGGTACTTTTTTTGGAAAAAGGTACTTTTTTTGGAAAAAGGTACTTTTTTTGGAAAAAGGTACTTTTTTTTGGAAAAAGGTACTTTTTTTGGAAAAAGGTACTTTTTTTTGGAAAAAGGTACTTTTTTCGGAAAAAGGTACTTTTTTGGAAAAAGGTACTTTTTTTGGAAAAAGGTACTTTTTTTTGAAAAGGGTACTTTTTTTGGAAAAAGGTACTTTTTTTGGGAAAAACGTACTTTTTTTGGGAAAAGGTACTTTTTTGGGAAAAGGTACTTTTTTTGTCCCCTTTTTGCCCCTCCCAATAAGAATTTCCAAAAATGCCGTCTCAACGGACGTCTACACCGGTCGAGGAACCTACATACCAAATTTCAACTTCATAGCTCCAGCAGTTTGAGCAGGCCGTCAAGGGGGAGACTTTTTCCCCTTTTTGCCCGTCCCTGTAAAAATTTCCAAAACTCCCGTCTTAGTGGATGTCTACGATAGTGGAGGAACCTTTATACGAAATTTCAACTTCCTACCTCCAGCGGTTTGGGCAGGCCGTCAAGGGGGGCATTTTTCCCCTTTTTAACCCCCATTTTTACAACGTCCCTGTCCAAAATTCTAGAAAGTACTTTCCAGAAAAGTTAGCCCCTACTCCAAGGAACACATATCTTAAATTTCAGCTTTCTAGCCAAAGGGGTTTTGGCAGGCCGTCAAGGGGGACACTTTCCCCCTTTTTGCCCGTTCCGGTAGGAATTTCCAAAAATCCCGTCTTAGCGGACGTCTACCCCGAAAGAGGAACCTACATACCAAATTTCAACTTCCTAGCTTCAGCGGTTTGGGCTGGGCGATGTTGAGTCAGTCAGTCAGTCAGTCACGTTATTCTTTTATATATAGAGATAATCAATAAAACTTCAAAAATAAAAACAAATTAAGCTTTTTTCTGGAAACCATAAAGGAAAACTTTGCTTTATGTATAAAACCAAAAAAAATTAACGGAAAAGGTGCGTATCAGTAGAATATAAGTCTTTATTATGAAAATATTAAATTGGCTGTTTTAATTTTTGCATACAGAAATAAAAAGATTTCTTAATTTTACTGAAATCGTGTACTTGAAAATTATGCTATCGTGGAAGGCATATACACCCCGGTTTTATATATCTGGCTGAATTTAATTTGAGATATTTAGATGAAGAAGACATATCCTTAAAAATGTCTCAGATGATTGCTTCAAGAATTAGAATGTTCATCGGTGGAATGATAAACAATTACGTCAATTGTTTATGGAATTATTAAGGTGACTAAAAGAGTTTTTCCAAACTTGTAAGCCTGACAATATTTCTTTCTTTTTACTTTTGGAATGAAGCGCAAAATCGCAGAAAAATTTGAATGATGCAGAGTACAACACATCCTTAAGCTCAATTTGGAGAAAGTGTTTTTTAAAGCACTCTTCTGGATAAGGAGGCTTATTATTAAAATATTTGTCTGAAAATGGACCTTTTTATTATATGGAGGTAGTCTTTAGAAAAAAGTTAACTTCCTTTAAAATTCTCTCTAGAAAATGAAAGTATGTGGATTTTTCAGTAAGAGCTTGCTAAAGACACACTGTTTCAAAGTTACAATTTCTTACAAAAAAAAGGGAGACCTGAATGAGGTACTTTTCGTGCTTAAAAAGAGTACCCTTTGTTTAAAAGAAACATTACTTAAGAAATATAACTCTATATATATAAAAAGTACCCTTTCTTTTAAAGAAAGAGCAATGAATGCCGTTCCTTTTTTCTCAACGATTAATTAAAAAGTCTTTTTTCGAAGAGAAGTGTAAAGAAAGGCTACTTAATAAATTACCATTACTTTCAAAGAAGCAATTCTATAAAAAGTACTCTTTCTTTGAAAACGAAATCTAAAAAGAATTACCATTTCCTACAAAGGGAAGAATACAAAAGCCAATACTACCCTTTCTTTACAAGCAAGAATACGAAAAGAAGTACCCTCTCTTTCAAAGTAATGCTAATAATGTTAGATCTTTTTTGTACACTTTCTTTGAAAGAAGGAAGTATTTCCTTAATTACTATTTCATTGAAAGAAGTGGTAATTCCGTTAGTATTCTTTTTTTTAAAGACAGAGGTTTATTTTAATTCTTGTAGTACTTATTACTTGAGAGAATTTTTTGTAAGAAAGTGTGCTATTTTAGTATGGTCTCATGAAAAGAAATTGCGCTTCCTTCGAAAAAAAAGTTATTTAATGCTATTTCTTTTAGTACTAAAGAGCTGTTAGAGGATTTTTCATTCTTCCGAAGAGAGAGTATTAACTATAGTCTTCTTTTCTTTAAATAATTTTATATAAGCACTACTATCAGCAACCTCTCTTTGAAGTAAAGGATAGATTTTTAAATATTTCCCCATAAAAAGGAAGAGCACCACTTTTAGTACCTTTCTATTGTAGAAAAAAGTCGAACTTCTTTCAGTAGTCCTTTCTTGGAAAGTATCTTAATACTCTTCGTTACTTTTATTTGAAAGTAGCTTAAAATCACGATACTTTGTTACCGGTGGTTTTAAGTGCCGGAGTATATTAGGAGGAAACTCGAATTCTGTTCTAAAAAGCTAGTTTTTTTTTAAAGAGTATTCAAATAATATTCGATTTTCAAAAATAAAAGGTATTAAAAGAGTACTTTTCCTTAAAAAAAGAGAAAGGTGACTTATTTTAGAACTATGCTTTTGAAATACAGGGTACCTCTTTTGATGCTCTTGCTTTGAGAAGAAATTAAATTTATTTTTTACAAGGTAGGCTGCTTTTATTACTTAGAAGTACAATTTATTTAACAAAGGCAATTAAAAGCAGCACATTTTCTATCTGTGGACGAAAATTTAAACGGTTACCCTTTCTTGGATATATGTATGTAACTATTTTTTAGAGTATTCTCTTACTTAATACCGTATTTACATAAATTATTTATATGACTTTAAATATTAATTAATGTATATTTCTTAATAGTATTTAATTTTATAATAATATATGTATGTATTAAAATTAAAAAAGGGGTTATTTTATTGCAGAAATTAATATGATTTTAGCTAAATTAATAGAAAATATCGGTTGAAACAACCTCGTTCCCTCATAAATTCGGTTGCGACAAACTCTCCATAGGGTTGCTACAACCTAATTCGGTTGTCACAACCCCGCAATTCGGTTGCCACAACGTAATTCGGTTGTCATAACCCCATAATTCGGTTGCCACAACCGAATTCAGTTGCCACAACCTCTAAAATTCGGTTGCCACAACCGAATTCGGTTGTAACCACTTCAATATACGGTTGTGACGACCCCATTAATGGGGTTGAGGCAACCTCGTAAATTCGGTTGGAACCTAATTCGGTTGGGACGACCCTTATATGGGCACTAGGTCTAAACATGGACCGGTGTTAACCAAAATCAATACGCTTCGTCCTTGGGCTGACATAGGTCCATGTACCAAATTTCATCAAAATATCTTAATATTTGCGACTTGCAGCGTATAAACAATATAATTTTGGTAGGGCCCTTATATGGGCACTAGGTCTAAACATGGACCGATGTTCACCAAAATCAATAGGCTGTGTTATTGAGCCAACATAGGTCTGTGTACCAAATTTCATCAAAATATCTTAATATTTACGACCTGCAGCGTATAAACAGTATAATTTTGGTAGGACCCTTATATGGGCACTAGGTCTAAACATGGACCGATGTTCACCAAAAGCAATAGGCAGCGTTATTGGGCTAACATAGGTCTGTGTACCAAATTTCGTCAAAATATCTTAATATTTACGACCTGCAGCGTATAAACAATATAATTTTGGTAGGACCCTTATATGGGCACTAGGTCTAAACATGGATCGGTGTTAACCAAAATCAATAGGCTTCGTCCTTGGACTGACATAGAACGGTGTACCAAATTTCATCAAAATATCTTAATATTTGCGACCTGCAGCGTATAAATAATATAATTCTGGTAGGGCCCTTATATGGGCACTAGGTCTAAACATGGACCGATGTTCACCAAAATCAATAGGCTGCGTTATTGAGCCAAGATAGGTATGTGTAGCAAATTTCATCAATGTATCTTAATATTTGCGACCTGCAGCGTATAAACAATATAATTTTGGTAGGACCCTTATATGGGCACTAGGTCTAAACATGGACCGATGTTCACCACAATCAATAGGCTGCGTTATTGGGCCAACATAGGTCTGTGTACCAAATTTCATCAAAATATCTTAATATTTACGACCTGCAGCGTATAAACAATATAATTTTGGTAGGACCCTTATATGGGCACTAGGTCTAAACATGGACCGATGTTCACCAAAATCAGTAGGCTGCGTTATTGGGCCAATATAGGTCTGTGTACCAAATTTCATCAAAATATCTTAATATTTACGACCTGCAGCGTATAAACAGTATAATTTTGGTAGGACCCTTATATGGGCACTAGGTCTAAACATGGACCGATGTTCACCAAAAGCAATAGGCAGCGTTATTGGGCTAACATAGGTCTGTGTACCAAATTTCGTCAAAATATCTTAATATTTACGACCTGCAGCGTATAAACAATATAATTTTGGTAGGACCCTTATATGGGCACTAGGTCTAAACATGGACCGATGTTCACCACAATCAATAGGCTGCGTTATTGGGCAAACATAGGTCTGTGTACCAAATTTCATCAAAATATCTTAATATTTACGACCTGCAGCGTATAAACAATATAATTTTGGTAGGACCCTTATATGGGCACTAGGTCTAAACATGCACTGATTTTAACCAAAATCAATAGGCTTCGTCCTTGGGCTGACATAAGTCGGTGTACTAAGTTTCATCAAAATATCCAAATATTTGCGACCTGTAGAGTGCGCACAAGAATGCATGAACAGACAGACAGACGGACGGACGGAGAGACGGACATCGTTAAATCGAACCAAAAAAAAAAATTCTGAGCCGATCGGTATACTATAAGGTGGGTCTAGGACCAATATTTTTTGGTGTTACAAACATCAGCACAAACTTATAATACCCTGACCACATAGTGGTGTAGGGTACAAAAAGTAGGAATAAACCGATCACAGAGAGCGAAAAATAAATATAAACCACACATTGCACAGTGGGTGATTTTGGAGAAAAATGGAAATAGTTCTGGATTTTCTAAACTGTTTGTCCGATTTAAGTTTTGAATTTGGGGTCTATAAACCTATTATGAGGGACGCCATAGGTCCCCAAAATCGGTCACCTCGGGTATTACAAAAATTAAAAACGATCCTTAATTTTGTCCCGATTAAAAAAAAATTTCATCAGTGGAATGTACTAGTCGAGTTCTACAAAAAGATTACAAAAAGATTAGTTTACGAAATATCCAACTTTGAAAATTAAAATTTGTATAAAATATAAGATTCAAATTTCTCCCGATTTTTTTGAAATATATTTTACTAGCGGGCGCAGCCCGCTACGTTGTTAGCGTGCCTTAAAGGTTAAGGGGGGGAGGGCTACGCCCTCCCCCCCGGGGGGCTGCGCCCCCCACAATTTTTATTAAATTCGTTTTTTTATTTAAAGCCTTCACCCAGCCACCACAAATAAATAATTCTGCACAACAATGGGTTTAAAATAAATAAATATTTGATCACTTTTGCTCATGAGAGTGGATTGTTAGTAATGAATCCATAATAATTTGCAATATACGTGTGTATGTCAAGATAATTTGGTAAAGTGCGAACTTAGGTAGATAGACCCGTAAGTAGTTTTGTTCATTTGTGTTTTGAATGAAAATAAATAACGTAAAGCAGGGTTGAAAAGCATTTTATAATATTAAAAATAGCGGGCAAAGCTACGTTGTTAGCGTGTCTTAAAGTTTTTTTTTTAATTCCAGTTTATGTAAAGGTAGACCTGGCAATTCAAGTAAATTCACAAATTCAGTTGGAACATTTACTACGTCGGTTTCTTCCACCGGTGCTTCGTTACATGAAGTTTAAATATCGGAATATAAGTTCCATTCCTTTTCTAAGGTTTTTTCTCTTTCAGAAAATTTGTTTAACTTTTTGGAGAGTATGTTTCAATGCTACATAAGTTTCATATTCCGTTGATAGTGTTTGAAAAGGTAATTCCCTCTTCCAATCCATTTGCAATGTCTATAATTTCAATTCCACTGGTTCAACGTTTATATCCATTTCATTCCACTTGTGTAGTGTTTCAATTTCACTCGTTTCCTATTTAGTTTCTTAATTTTAGTGTTTCATATACACTTGTTCTTTAAGTTTTAGGTTTCTAGCTAAAGACGCAGACGTTAAGGGGGGGGGGGGGGCAATTTTCGCCTTTTGAACCACCATTTTTACCACGTTCCTGTCCAAAGTCCTAGAAATGCCTTGTCGATAAGTTAGCCCATACTCCAAGGTTTCTAGCCGAAGGGTTCGGTTAGGCCATCAAGGGGGAGAATTATTCCGTTTTTACCCCTCCCGGTAGGAATTTCCAAAAATTCCGTCTTAGAGGACGTCTGCGTTGGAGGAGGAACCTACTACATACATAATTTTAGGTCTCTATATCCAGCAGTTTGGCCAGGCCGTCAAGGGGGAAGTTTTTTCCCTTTTTACCTCTCCCGGTATGAATTTACAAAAATACCATCTTAGGGGATGTCAACGTTGGAGAAGGAACCCAAATACCGAATTTAAGATCCCTTGTTCCAGCAGTTTGGCCAGGCCGTTAAGGGGGAGACTTTTCCTGTTTTTGACCCTACCTGTAGAAATTTCCAAAAATCTCATCTTAGCGGATGTCTACAATAGAGGAGGAACTTTAATACCAAATTTCAACTTCCTACCTCCAGCGGTTTGGGCAGGCCTTTAAGCGGCACTTTTCGCTTCATTAATCCCCATTTTTGCAATGTCCCTGTCCAAAAAGCACCTTCTCGGTAAGTGAGCACATACTCCAAGTAACATATGTTTTACATTTCAGGTTTCTAGCCAACTTTTACTATTTGTGCCCCTCTCGGTAGGAATTTCCGAAAATCCATCGACAGGGAATTCCAGCTTCCTAGTTCCAGCAGTTTGAGCAGGTTGAGAGGAACTTAAGTACCGAATTTCGGCTTCGTAGTTCCAGCAGTTTGGACAGGTCGTTAAGGGGCAACTTTCCCTTTTTGAGCCCCCATTTTATATCGACCCTGTCCAAAATTCAAAAAAGTATCTTTCTAATAAGTTAGCCCTCACTCCAGGGACCCACATTTTAAGCTTCAGGTTTCTAGCCGAAGGGGTTTTTACCGGCCCCCAAGGTGAGGCTTTTCTTCTTTTTGCCCCTCCCTTTAGGAATTTACAAAAATTCCATCTTCGCGGCTATCTGCGATGGATGAGGAACATTCATACCAAATTTCAACTGCATTGCCTAAGCGGTTTGGGCAGGCCGTTAGTGGGGACATTTTTCCCTTTCAACCACCATTTTTACTATGTTCCTGTTCCAAAATAGAAAAATTACGTTGCCGGTGAGTTAGTCCTACTCCAAGGAATACATATTTAAAATTTTAGGTTGGCCAAAAGGGATTGGGCAAGCCGTGAGGAGGAGACTTTTACCTTATTTCCCCTCCCGATAGGAATTTCAAAAATTCCGTCTAAGCGGACGCCTACACAGAAGGAGGAACTCACATACCGAGTTTCCTTTTGGGATATCCAGTAGGGAATTCCAAAAATACAAACTTAGTCGATGTCTACTACAGTGGAGGAACCTTTATACCAAATTTCAACTTCTTACCTCCAGTGGTTTGGGCAGGCACTTTTCCAATTTGTGAGACTGTTTATGGGGAGACTTTTCCCCTTTTTGCCCGTTCCGGTTGGAATTTCCAAAAATCCCGTCTTAGCGCACGTCTATGCCGAATATTAAGAAACCTTGTTTTAGTGGAGATATCCGTGGGGGGAGGAAAAAAAGTAGTTTTTTTGAAATTATATACTATTTTAAATGGTACTTTTTGGAAAAACGAAATTTTTTGGAAAAAGATACTTTGTTTTTACAAAGTACTTTATTTGTACTTTTTTAGAAAAAGGTACTTTTTTTAGAAAAAGGTACTTTTTTTGGAAAAAGGTACTTTTTTTGGAAAAAGGTACTTTGTTTTGGAAAAAGGTACTTTTTTTGGAATAAGGTACTTTTTTTGGAAAAAGGTACTTTTTTTTGGAAAAAGGTACTTTTTTCGGAAAAAGGTACTTTTTTTGGAAAAGGTACTTTTTTTGGAAAAAGGTACTTTTTTTGGAAAAAGGTACTTTTTTTGGAAAAAGGTAGTTTTTTTGGAAAAAGGTAGTTTTTTTGGAAAAAGGTACTTTTTTTGGAAAAAGGTACTTTTTTTGGAAAAAGGAATTTTTTTTGGAAAAAGGTACTTTTTTTGGAAAAAGGTACTTTTTTTGGAAAGAGGTACTTTTTTTGGAATAAGGTACTTTTTTTGGAAAAAGGTACTTTTTTTTTGGAAAAAGGTACTTTTTTCGGAAAAAGGTACTTTTTTTGGAAAAAGGTACTTTTTTTGGAAAAAGGTACTTTTTTTGGAAAAAGGTACTTTTTTTGGAAAAAGGTAGTTTTTTTGGAAAAAGGTAGTTTTTTTGGAAACAGGTACTTTTTTTGGAAAAAGGTACTTTTTTTGGAAAAAGGAATTTTTTTTGGAAAAAGGTACTTTTTTTGGAAAAAGGTACTTTTTTTGGAAAGAGGTACTTTTTTTGGAATAAGGTACTTTTTTTGGAAAAAGGTACTTTTTTTTTGGAAAAAGGTACTTTTTTCGGAAAAAGGTACTTTTTTTGGAAAAAGGTACTTTTTTTGGAAAAAGGTACTTTTTTTGGAAAAAGGTACTTTTTTGGAAAAAGGTACTTTTTTTTGAAAAAGGTACTTTTTTTGGAAAAAGGTACTTTTTTGGGAAAATGGTACTTTTTTTGGGAAAAGGTACTTTTTTTGGGAAAAGGTACTTTTTTGGAAAAAGGTACTTTTTTTGTCCCCTTTTTGCCCCTCCCGATAAGAATTTCCAAAAATGCCGTCTCAACGGACGTCTACACCGGTCGAGGAATCTACATACCAAATTTCAACTTCATAGCTGCAGCAGTTTGAGCAGGCCCTCAAGGGGGAGACTTTTTCCCCTTTTTGCCCGTCCCTGTAAAAATTTCCAAAACTCCCGTCTTGGCGGATGTCTACGATAGTGGAGGAACCTTTATACCAAATTTCAACTTCCTACCTCCAGCGGTTTGGGCAGGCCGTCAAGGGGGGCCTTTTTCCCCCCATTTTTACAACGTCCCTGTCCAAAATTCTAGAAAGTACTTTCCAGAAAAGTTAGCCCCTACTCCAAGGAACACATATCTTAAATTTCAGCTTTCTAGCCAAAGGGGTTTTGGCAGGCCGTCAAGGGGGACACTTTCCCCCTTTTTGCCCGTTCCGGTAGGAATTTCCAAAAATCCCGTCTTAGTGGACGTCTACCCCGAAAGAGGAACCTACATACCAAATTTCAACTTCCTAGCTTCAGCGGTTTGGGCTGGGCGATGTTGAGTCAGTCAGTCAGTCAGTCAGTCACGTTATTCTTTTATATATAGAGATGATTTACTAACAAATTGATAAATATTCTACAGAAAGAATTTTGAAAAACCTTTTGTAATTAAAAAGTTATATGCATTTAAAATTAAAATTCTATAAGAGTTGTTTTTTTCCATTTTTTAGCTAAAAAGAGTTTTCATTCTTTTTTATTTATAAAAAAAATTGTTAAGTAACATATGGGTGATATCAAAAAATCTGTTAAAAACCATGTAACCAGCTAATTTCTAATGCATGGATTACATTTGAGTTATATATTTCGACATATATCAGCGCATTGTCTCCTGTTTTACAAAAGTTATAACAATCTGACCGATTTTTTGTTACTATATAAAATGTGTGACCAATTTTATAGGCCAAATGTAAACTCCTTAACCAGTAACTCATAAGGTTTTTTAACTTTAATAGCTTATATTTTAATAACCAATAAAGCTAAACACTAACTGTAAGAATTTTTATGAAGAGTAAAAGTAACGTTTTTAACGAAAATTAATACTTTTTACAAACTTTTTCGTATATCTATGCTAACGCGAGTTCAACTCTGTAACGATTTTTCGTCATAATTTATGATAAAAATGCATACACCAGAATTTAGGAGATATATATTAATTATATTGCGAAAAGTATATTGTTATTTATAGTCAAATAATCTTTGGACTGTAAGTAATCATCTAGTATAACAGACTTGAAGTTTTTCTGCAGCATGTAACATTTTCGAGATGAAAAAGATGTCTTTAATAAGATTTGAAAAAATTTTGTAAATTGCGTTCCTAATTTTGACACTAAACTATTTAACCAGTAAGAAAAACAATGTCATATTTGTATTCAGCTTGTAGGCATCATACGATTTTGTTTCGAAAAAAAAATTCTGACAAAGCGTTTTAGAAAGAAAAAAGTAACCAAATGTAAACTCCGTAGCCAAAATGGTTTTCATCAGATTGAATTCAAAAAAATGTAGGTAAATGTTTAAAATATTTTAAAATAACCATAAACGGAGGTGATTCCACTAATATTTATGCGTCAAAAGATGATTCAACTAATAATTTTGCGTCAAATCAAAAAAAGTTGTGAGTTTTTTACCCAACTGCTGGAGCCAAACACGATTTATTTTGCATTTCATTGGTTTAGAATCGATATTTCGAGCCACTACTGACATTAGTTTTACAAATTAAATTTGTTTCACACAATTTAAGAATTTTTTGATCGCGAAATGTTATGTTTTTAATATATTATTTTGTAACTTCGCAACTGCGGATTGGATTTTAAATTTTTTTTTATTTTTTAAAAGCATTTAAAAAGACCAAAAATACAAAATTAAAAAAATAATAAAAAATTTGTTCGCGGAATGAATTGTATTTTTATTCGCGAAACCGCCAATTTGATAAACACAAATTGTATATTATTGAAAAGCATGTTGAAAACCCAAATACGAAAAACTAATAAATTGAAGAACATTCGTAGGCAATTTTTTTTTGTTATATTTTTTGCTTGTGAAAATGTAAACTACGTTACCACAAAAAAATTAAAATTGTACAAAAAAGTTATTGCGACAACTTGTAGAAGAGATTTTTTGAAATTAGGTTTATAATGACTAAACTTACTGATTCCATTAAGAAAAAACCGAAATATTAACACTTTTTGCTTCTCACAAATTTGGCCCAAAAACTTATCACATTTTTGATTTCACCCTTACACATTACTAACGGGCGCATCCCGCTACGTTGTTAGCGTCCCTTAAAGTTTAGCCCCCCCCCCGACAATTTTTTTTAAATTCGGTTTTTATTTAAAGTACAGTTTTTATAATAAAAGCCTTCACCCAGCCACCACAAATAAATAATTCTGCACAACAATGGGTTTAAAATAAATAAATATTTGATCACTTTTTCTCATGAAAGCGGATTGTTAGTAATGAATCCATAATAAATTGCAATATACGTGTGTATGTTAAGATAATTTGGTAAAGTGCGAACTTAGGTAGATAGACCCGTAAGTAGTTTTGTTCATTTGTGTTTTGAATGAAAATAAATAACGTAAAGCAGGGTTGGAAAGCATTTTATAATATTAAAAATAGCGGGCAAAGCCCGCTACGTTGTTAGCGTGTCTTAAAGTTTTTTTTTAATTCCAGTTTATGTAAAGGTAGACCTGGCAATTCAAGTAAATTCACAAATTCAGTTGGAAAATTTACTGCGTCGGTTTCTTCCACCGATGCTTCGTTACATGAAGTTTAAATATCGATTCCTTTTCTAAGGTTTTTTCTATTTTAGAAAATTTGTTTAACTTTTTGGAGAGTATGTTTCAATGCTATATAAGTTTCATATTCCGTGGATAGTGTTTGAACAGGTAATTCCCTCTTCCAATCCATTTGCATTGTCTATAATTTCAATTCCACTCGTTCAACGTTTATATCCATTTCATTCCACTTGTGTAGTGTTTCAATTCCACTCGTTTCCTATTTAGTTTCTTAATTTTAGTGTTTCATATACACTTGTTCTTTAAGTTTTAAGTTTCTAGCTAAAGACGCAGACGTTAAGGGGGGGGGCAATTTTCCCCTTTTGAACCACCATTTTTACCACGTTCCTGTCCAAAGTCCTAGAAATGCCTTGTCGATAAGTTAGCCCATACTCCAAGGAAAACATATTATATATTACAGGTTTCTAGCCGAAGGGTTCGGTTAGGCCATCAAGGGGGAGAATTATTCCGTTTTTACCCCTCCCGGTAGGAATTTCCAAAAATTCCGTCTTAGAGGACGTCTGCGTTGGAGGAGGAACCTACTACATACATAATTTTAGGTCTCTATATCCAGCAGTTTGGCCAGGCCGTCAAGGGGGAAGTTTTTCCTTTTTTACCCCTCCCGGTATGAATTTCCAAAAATACCATCTTAGGGGACGTCAACGTTGGAGAAGGAACCCAAATACCGAATTCAAGATCCCTTGTTCCAGCAGTTTGGCCAGGCCGTTAAGGGGGAGACTATTCCTGTTTTTGACCCTACCTGTAGAAATTTCCAAAAATCTCATCTTAGCGGATGTCTACGATAGAGGAGGAACTTTAATACCAAATTTCAACTTCCTACCTCCAGCGGTTTGGGCAGGCCTTTAAGCGGCACTTTTCGCTTCATTAATCCCCATTTTTGCAATGTCCCTGTCCAAAAAGCACCTTCCCGTTAAGTGAGCCCATACTCCAAGTAACGTATGTTTTACATTTCAGGTTTCTAGCCAACTTTTACTATTTGTGCCCCTCTCGGTAGGAATTTCCGAAAATCCATCGACAGGGAATTTCAGCTTCCTAGTCCCAGCAGTTTGAGCAGGCTGTCAAGGGGGACACTTTTTCTTTTTTTGTCCCTCCCTTTTGAGTCCCCATTTTATAACGACCCTGTCCAAAATTCAAAAAAGTATCTTTCTAATAAGTTAGCCCTTACTCCAGGGACCCACATTTTAAGCTTCAGGTTTCTAGCCGAAGGGGTTTTTACCGGCCCCCAAGGTGAGGCTTTTCTTCTTTTTGCCCCTCCCTTTAGGAATTTACAAAAGTTCCATCTTCGCGGCTATCTGCGATGGATGAGGAACATTCATACCAAATTTCAACTGCATTGCCTAAGCGGTTTGGGCAGGCCGTTAGTGGGGACATTTTTCCCTTTCAACCACCATTTTTACTATGTTGCTGTTCCAAAATAGAAAAATTATGTTGCCGGTGAGTTAGTCCTACTCCAAGGAATACATGTTTAAAATTTTAGGTTGGCAAAAAGGGATTTGGCAAGCCGTCAGGAGGAGACTTTTACATTATTTCCCCTCCCGATAGGAATTTCAAAAATTCCGTCTAAGCGGACGCCTACACAGAAGGAGGAACTCACATACCGAGTTTCCTTTTGGCATATCCTGTAAGGAATTCCAAAAATACAAACTTAGTCGATGTCTACTACAGTGGAGGAACCTTTATACCAAATTTCAACTTCTTACCTCCAGTGGTTTGGGCAGGCACTTTTCCAATTTGTGAGACTGTTTATGGGGAGACTTTTCCCCTTTTTGTCCGTTCCGGAAGGAATTTCCAAAAATCCCGTCTTAGCGCACGTCTATGCCGAATATCAAGAAACCTTGTTTTAGTGGTGATATCCGTGGGGGGAGGAAAAAAAGTAGTTTTTTTGAAATTATATATTATTTTAAATGGTACTTTTTGGAAAAACGAAATTTTTTGGAAAAAGATAATTTGTTTTTACAAAGTACTTTATTTGTACTTTTTTTGGAAAATGTATTTTTTTTTAAAAAGGTGTTTTTTTGTAAAAATTTATGTTTTTTGGAAAAAGGTACTTTTTATGGAAAAGGTACTTCTTTTGGAAAAGGAAAATTTTTTTAGAAAAAGGTACTTTTTTTGGGAAAAGGTACTTTTTTTGGAAAAGGTACTTTTTTTGAAAAAGGTATTTTTTTGAAAAAATGTATGTTTTTTGGGAAAAGGAATATTTTTTTAGAAAAAGGTACTTTTTTGGGAAAAGGTACTTTTTTTTTGCAAAAGGTACTTTTTTTGAAAAAGGTATTTTTTTGGAAAAATGTATGTTTTTTGGGAAAAGGTACTTTTTTTGGAAAAGGTACTTTTTTTTTGGAAAAGGTACATTTTTTTAGAAAAAGGTACATTTTTGGGAAAAGGTACTTTTTTTAAAAAAGGTACTTTTTTTTTGGAAAAAGGTACTTTTTTTGGAAAAAGGTACTTTTTTGGAAAAAGGAATTTTTTTTGGAAAAAGGTACTTTTTTTGGAAAAAGGTACTTTTTTTGGAAAAAGGTACTTTTTTTGAAAAAAGGTACTTTTTTTGGAAAAAGGTACATTTTTTGGAAAAAGGTACTTTTTTTGGAAAAAGGGACTTTTTTGGAAAAAGGTACTTTTTTTGGGAAAGGTACTTTTTTGGAAAAAATTTCCAAAACTCCCATCTTGGTGGATGTCTACGATAGTGGAGGAACCTTTATACCAAATTTCAACTTCCTACCTCCAGCGGTTTGGGCAGGCCGTCAAGGGTGGCCTTTTTCCCCTTTTTAACCCCCATTTTTACAACGTCCCTGTCCAAAATTCCAGAAAGTACTTTCCAGAAAAGTTAGCCCATACTCCAAGGAACACATATCTTAAATTTCAGCTTTCTAGCCAAAGGGGTTTTGGCAGGCCGCCAAGGGGGAGAAATTTCCCCTTTTTGCCCGTTCCGGTAGGACTTTCCAAAAATCCCGTCTTAGCGGACGTCTACGCCGAAAGAGGAACCTACATACCAAATTTCAACTTCCTAGCTTCAGCGGTTTGGGCTGGGCGATGTTGAGTCAGTCAGTCAGTCACGTTATTCTTTTATATATAGAGATTTATACTTTTTTAAAAGGCTACTTCACGTATAATATTGTTGTGTAAAAACTGTTAAAAAATTTTAATCACTGTGGGCTCCAGGCCCTTCCGAAATATACCAATTTTTTCCAAATTTCTTTTTTATGCCATATTTACTCCAAACGCAAAGCTAGAATCAATAATTTTAAGCACTTTTTGTATGGTCCAATATGTTCCTAATAATTATGTAAAGGAAATCCTGCGCCCCGTAATTGGTAGGACAAATATTCCCAAAAAACTAAAAAAAAACTCATTTTTGGGGATTTTCAGAAGTTGTTTTAGGAATTGTGGGACTCCTTTCGAAATTTTCCCAAAAAATCTTAGTTGGTTTGTATTAAGCATTTAAAAATCTATATGGTTGTGAAATTTCAATAAAAACATTAGCCGTTTTTTCTAATCACTTGGATTTAATAAATCCAAAAAGTATTTCAAAAAGTGCTCAACAGATGGGGTTAGATTCTCTCTAAGAATTTTCTGCCCGCACTTCTTTCACCCTAATTTTTAATACCGAATTCGATGATGAAGGATTTTACTTTAATTTTTAATTATATTTTATATAAAACAGCGATAAAAAGTCTACCTTTTCAGTTTTATCACTTCAATTTATATTTTTACACAATTGAAAAATTCCATTGCAATATTTAATATTCACTAATTGGATTTAATTAAATTACTTACTGTAGAGTGAAAAATTGCCATTTCTATTTCAGGTATTTCTCCATGTCCAAGATTAAAAATATGTATTTGGTGAGGTGTAGTTTTTTTTTCTAAACATATTTCATAAAAAAAATTTAATAAAAACCTTTTATTTGTTAGTTTTTCAATTTTTTTGTTTCTCTTTTAATTGTTATTCGTATTTTTTTCTGACATTAAATTAATAGGCTGTTTCATATATTTGTGCTTTTAATAATTATTTAAACGATATGAAGTTTAAATTTAAAATTGATCCTAAGTCATTTTATAAATTCGTAAATTCTAAACGGAAATCTACAGGATTTCCAAATACAATGAAGTACTTAAATCATGAATCTAGTAATGATTTAATAATAAGTAACATGTTTGCCGACTTCTTTGCAACTACATATTCTGAGGCTCAATACAACAACTCCAATAATTACCCTTACGCGATTGATGAACACCAGGCAATATCATTTTCTCCCATTATAACTTCCCAAATAGTAACCAGTTTAAAAAGCGTAAAATCATCCTTCCACAGTGGACCTGATGGTGTTCCAAGCTGTATATTAACTAACTGTGCTAATGCTTTTGCCACACCTTTATCAATAATATTTAACTTATCAATTAGATATGGCTACTTTCCTCAATTTTGGAAAGAATCTTACATAATTCCGCTATTTAAGTCTGGAAACAAATCAAATGTATCAAATTATAGAGGTATCGCTAAACTAAGTGCTATCCCTAAACTATTTGAAAAGTGCATAACTGATTGTATCTCTCATCAAGCATCTTCATTACTGTCACCTTTCCAGCATGGCTTTAGAAAAGGTCGCTCAGCAATGACAAATATTTTACAACTTACCACTATTGTAAATACTGGATTTAATAATGGTCAATTAACGGACGTTATATACACAGACTTCAGTAAAGCTTTTGATAAGGTCAATCATAGTCTTCTTCTTAGTAAACTTTCACTAATGGGTTTTACTATCAACAGTCTTCGCTGGCTCGAGTCATACCTTATCTGTAGGAAACAAAGTGTTCGTTTTAATAATAAAACATCCAAGGGCATCATCGTCAATTCTGGAGTACCGCAAGGAAGCCACCTTGGTCCAATCTTATTCTCACTTTTTATAAATGATTTGCCGTGTGCAATACACAATTGTAATGTATTAATGTATGCCGATGATGTAAAAATCTTCTTAAGCTACAAAAAAGCTTCGGAAATGCTCAATCTTCAACTTGACTTGGATAACTTTTATAACTGGTGTAATATTAACCTCATGGAACTTAATTTAACAAAATGCAAGCACATGCGTTTTTCCAGAAAATGGAATTCTCTTGGTTTCTATACTTTTGGTGACAGCCAACTTGAATTAGTCAAAGAGATTTTAGATCTTGGTGTTTTACTTGATTCAAAATTAGATTTTATAAAACACATTACGTCAATGATAAACAAAGCTCGTGGAGTACTTGCTTTTATAAAGCGTTGGGCAAATGAGTTCACTGATCCTATAATTACAAAGCAGTTATACACATCTTTGGTAAGACCAATCATCGAATATGGTTCTATTATCTGGGATCCTGATTATGATGTTCACATAAATCGAATAGAATCTGTCCAAAAACAATTTTTATTGTTCTGCTTAGGGAACTCAACTTGGAACCCTTCTGAAGCTCTTTCATCCTATTCAGTTAGACTTGAACGAATTAAATTGCCTACACTAGAAAGCCGGAGAAAAATGCTTAACATTACGTTTTTAGTTAATTTAATTTGTTAATGGTAATGTTTGTTCTGAATTCCTGCTTAATAATGTTAAATTTAACGTTCCGCAACGATCAACTCGCAATTTTACACTATTGTATCTTCAGGTCTTTCAAACAAATTACGCAAATTCTGTTCCTTTTCGTAGAATATCCAGAGATTTTAATGAGATGTATAATTTTATTGACTTTTCTTTGAGTGTTAGTGTCATTAAACGTAGTATTATCTTGTTTTTAAATACATAGCCTTATAATATTGTTTCTAATTAAATTAAATAATATTGTTTGTAATTAATTTAAATAATATAGTCTGTAAGGATTTAAAATCCATAGACTTAACTAAATAAATAAATAAATTAAGGATTTATTAAATCCAGCTTTTTTTTGGATTTGATAAATCCACTTTTTGTATGAAAAATTCTAAATCCAGGTAATTAAAAAAAACGCTAATTAATTAATAAAGTTTTTAGTGCATAATTAAAAATTTATATTATTGATATTATCATTCCATATAAAATGGATAAAAAAAATGGAAGATTTTGGACATGACCCCTTTCGATTTTTAAAAAACTTGGTACATACATTCTGCTATGTCTCACGATATTAAACGTGACGATATTCAAATTCCAATGAATTTTAAGGTCCAAATTCATTTGAATTTTTAGTATCGTACTAAACACACTTAGTAAAAAATGTATTTATTGCGATAACTTTTGCAAATGGAAACTGTTTTGCTTGAAATTTAGCAAAAAGAGTTTTTAGAGGTCACCCCATATTATACTAAAAGTTGGACTTTGGGGACAATTTGGAAAGCTATGCTGCCATATACAATTTTTCAAAAGTCGCGATTTTAACGTATAGGCCGCTACAGATGAATACATTTTTATTGTTGAAATATTTCCTTTTAATTGCTTCTTTACTAAGCCATATCATTTATTAAGGCCGATTTTTCTTTCAGTGATTCAATTGGCTAAAACTTTAAAAAACCGTAAAAATCAGTCCTGTCCTGTGCCTACATTTTACCACAAAAAATTTATATTGATTGCATTTGAAAATTTTTGTATATAAAAAACTAAATGGAAAACCGCTAAACTTTAAAGCCATTTCGCGGAAAATATGTACCTTAGATCGAAAAATAAAGTACGCCATTGTAATCAACGTGTCCAAAATGTTTGTTAAAAAATAGCGTTTTTCTTTTGAACCCATTGGCGTTCCAATTTGAAATTTGCACAATGTGTAGCTGAAATATTGAGTTATCTGCTTCAATAATTTAAAGAAAATTAAAGATGGGTTTTTTGAGATATTTGCAAATTAAGCATATTTTTCAAATTGTATTATCCCTTTTGCATACAACAATTTATTTTTGCAATTTATTTTGAAAGTAGAATATATAAGCATTACTAGGTAACAATTTTATAACAATCGGATAACGTGTTCAAAAGTTGTAATTATTTGAACATCATGTATTTTTCAAAAATTTTCTGAAAAATGTCAACTAAAACCAGCGAAAAAAGCGAAATAAGACGAATTTTACAAAAATTTAAAAACAGTGAATTTTGTGATAGTCATGAGGATCTACAAACAGAATATTGTCCAAATCCAGAGACCTTCTTCCGATAAGTGTCCCGGTTCCCTTTGAAATAATTCGATAAAAACTCAACAAAATAATTTCTCTCACTTTTTTGCAAAATGTCTTTAATGAATTTTGCAACTGTTAAATTTTTTTTTAAGTTTTTGATCTCTTTTGAATCTAGGTACAATTCCCTATACCTTGTCCTTTCTATATACCTACTTAATTTATTATAAGTAGCCCAGCAAAAAAAAATTGCAAGTAGTGCTTTACAAACTACTTCTTTTAATGCTTCACATGTATCCGTTAGTGTATTTTTACTGCTTTTTTAGAAATTATTCTGAAAAAGCAAAATCACTTCTTTCGTTGCTCCCCAAGTATCCGTTATTACATTTTTACAGCTTTTTTAGAATTACTTCTGAACAACTTCAAAAAATCACTTTTTTCATTGCTTCCCAAGTATCCGTTATTACATATTTACAGCTTTTTTAGAATTACTTCTGAACCACATCCAAAAAATCACTTAAGAATTGCTTCTAAAGAGTAATTGCTCTAAAAGTGTTCGTAAAAAGTGATTTTGGTATCATTTGGAATTTCCAAACAGAGGGTCCCGGGTTCGATTCCCGGCGGGACTAATATTTTTTTATTTTGTTTTTAAATTTTTTTTTATTCTATTAATTTTTTTTTAATATTTATAATCAATTTGTTTAAATTCAAAATTTTTAAAATTTTTGAAAATATGTATATATAAAAAAAAATAGTGAGAATTTCCTTTTTATGTACCTGTTAAAATAGTACTGAAAACAATATTGAATTGGAGTGCACCTTTTACACTTGTTTAATAGGTAATTTTATTGAAGAGAATAAGGAACAATATCTCGCATTAACAAAATGGTGTTTTTATGCCAGTCAACTTTCATATCAAATAAAAAAACTTTTGTAAAATTAAAAAATTATTTTTTTTTTGAATAATTTTTTTTTACTTTAAATTGGTGAAAAAGAGCTTCCTTTGCACTCGTTCAAAAAGTACTAAAAAATGTTGAAGTAGGAGTACTACTCTCCTATGACAACTCAATGTTAAAATCATTAGTGTTTATGTTAAAAAAGAAGTACATCTAGATCATCAATTGTAGTGCTTTTTCTACTGCTTCGGCATCTCTTTTTTCGCTGGGAGGTAATTAATTTAATTTATTATAAGTAGGTAACACATTAACACAGGTAATATATTGGACAATATTTAAATATTAACCCTTTATTTTGAGACTTTGGTTGTCCATTATAAAATAATTAGAAGTAAAATTCGGCTAAAGTGCAGTTTATGGGGTGTCGTCAAAAAAAAATATAAAAAATATATACAATCACAATATATTTTCCATAACCTATTGAGGTTTATTTGATAAAGTTTGTTTTCAATTGAAGAATCAATTAAAATACATTAAAACAAAAAATTATTTAATTACAAAAAATATGTATCGTCTATAGTAGTTGTAATTTTCAGTAAAATTTTCCATTTTTAGATTTCTATTTTTAGAAAAAATAATTTAAGTAATTTCGTTGTTTTCTATTTTAAAACAAAAAATTCAAATATTTTCCGTTTTCTTTTTTGATAAAATAGTTTGTTGATATACAAAATTATTTCAAATCAAATTACAAGAAATTCTTTTCTCATATACACAAACATAGCCAATAAAAATATGAACGTGTGTGTTTGTGTATGGTGTAGTGTTTTGAAAATCTAAACAAAAAAAAAAGTTTCAAATATGAAAAAACAAACCACAAAATGGTTTTTTTTACGTTTTGTCGGTTAAAAATTGTTTATTATTTTAACAGACTTTTCAATCATTTTTATTTCTTTTATGGATTGTTTAAAAAATGTTTGAAAATAAATAGCAAAATGGTTTGAATATACAGTAGTTTTGATTTAACTGCCTTTTTCTTAAGTGCACATTTGCTATAACTGCACAAAATTTTGGTTACGTTTCTATTTTACATAATTATGTACGCAATTGTCTTCTTTAAGTGCACTTTTTGTACCTGCGCATTTAAGATAACTGCATCATATTTTTGGCAGTTTTACATTATTTTCATAAAAAAGATCACCGTTAGCTGCCTCTTGTGTTTTGCCTTGTTTTTCTCTTCTAGATTTTAAAATTGCAAATATCTCATAAACTACTAATGCTACTAATCATCCAGATTCAACCCTGGTTAAACGTTCTGCCAAAAAAATTTTTGATCCAAAAAAAAAAAAAAAAAAAATAAAATAAAAATTAATATAAAAATAATTGATATTTTATTGGTGTTAATTTCTAAAATTAAAACAATAAGGAAAACCTAAATCCGTGGTCGCTGAATAAAAGAAACGTATCTAATAATAATAAACTGAGTGTGATTAATCCAAAGAACGATGGTGGTAGCACACCATTGTGCGAAAGAAGATTAAGCCTTAATGGTCGGAACATGTATCTATCATTGTCTGAAAATACAGGAAACTTAAATGATCCTAATTACAACAAAAATTACCTATCAGCTAAACCAAGTAACATCAATACAGCTTGCCGCAATCTGCTTATAAATCTAAATACTGCCGAGTCCCCTGCTGCTGCAAAAAATATAAATACAGTCACTCTAGCGTCGGCTCGTTCTCCGAATGAAAATATGGCATCACCTGGAATTAAAAGTATTTTAACACCTTTACTCCCATATGACAATAGTGGAAGTTTGTCTTCAAACACACAAAAACGTACGGTACAGACCGGAATGGATATGTACATTACCGTTCTTAAGAGGAGGCGGAGCCCCGGATCTTCCAAATCTGTACAACCTGCAAAACAGATACGAGAACAGGTAATAAGTAATGAAACAAGTAATCGTTTTGCGCTACTTGACTGTGAACCAGGTGCACCCGAAGCGACAGGTAAGTCGTTTAAACCACCGCCTATTTATTTAAGAGAGAAATGCTCCGATGAGATAGTGAATGGATTAGTTAAAGTTGTTGGCGATAAGTCTTTCCACGTTGTTCCAATCAGAAAAGGTAACATTTGTGAAACAAAGATTCACGTATATTGCGAGGACAACTACAGAAAGTTGGTTAAGCATTTTGAAGACCGGAAGAAGAGCTTTTACACCTATCAATTGAAAAGCAGTAAAGGTCTGCAAGTTGTCATTAAGGGAGTGGACTCTGGTGTCAACCCCTCTGATGTCAAAAGTGCACTAGAAGGCGAAGGTTTTAAAATAAAATCTGTAGTTAATATTATAAACAGAGAAAAACTACCCCAACCCCTGTTTCGTATTGAACTAGAACCCAACGATGTTAAATTGAAGAAGAGTGAGGTACACCCAATTTACAAACTGAAATATTTACTACATCGTAGAATTACAGTGGAGGAGCCCCATAAAAGAAAATGCACCATACAGTGTACTAACTGTCAAGAATTTGGCCATTCTAAAACGTATTGCCAGCATCCTACAGTTTGCGTGATTTGTGGTGAGCTACACAGCTCAAAAGACTGTAACAAGTCTAAAGGCGACCCAAAATTGAAAAAGTGTAGTAATTGTGGTGAAAATCACACGGCCAATTACCGAGGATGTCCTGCATACTCAATTGTTAAGCGCTCTATTGTAAGAAGGCAGTTATACAACAGAGAACCCCAAAACATTCAAGAGCAATTTAACTCGCAACCCCAATTGCCCAATCTAGAAATTTTTAACCCGCACCCCCAATTGCCGAACGCGCAGCATCTTACGAACCAAAATCAGACCTTTGCATCTATTGTAAAAGGTCGTACATCATCTGGAAATTTTCAAGAAAATATAAGTGATGAGTCTAATTCTAATATGAAAACAAATCAAAATAAATACCAAGGTCAAAAATCGGACTTTAGTGGACTTGAAGCAGCAATTGATGTGTTAGTACAAACGGTCTCAGATTTTACAAAATCTATGAACAATATGATACAGGAGATGATGAAGATGCAGTCTATGTTACTGCAGGCTTTACTGAGTAAACCATGAATACTCTGAAAATATGTTTTTGGAACGCTAACGGCATACGCCAACATAAAGAAGAACTCAGTTATTTTCTAAGAAGCAAACAGATTGACATAATGCTTGTTTCTGAGACCCACTTAACCCCTCGTAGTAATTTTTCAATTAATGAGTATACATTTTATGACACAAAAGATCCCAGAGGCAGGGCTTGTGGAGGCTCAGGTATCTTAATAAAAACTCGCTTGAAACATTATCTCATGTGTGATCTTTGTGAGGATTATCTTCAAGCCTCTTCAGTATTTATAGAAGAAAATAATATGAACCTAGTGATCTCTTCGGTTTATTTCCCCCCGAAATTTAAGATTTCTGAAAATCAATTTAAATCTTTTTTCGAATCATTAGGCTCACGCTTTCTGGCAGCTGGCGATTACAATGCCAAGCACACTTTCTGGGGGTCAAGGCTCTGTTCCCCGAGGGGCCGTGTATTGTTTGATACAATTAATAAAATGGGTTTGGATGTGATCTCCAGCGGCGAACCAACACACTGGCCATCAGCCATCGAAATAAAATACCGGATCTCATTGATTTTGGAGTAACTAAAAATATAACAAGAAATTTGGTGCACTTAGAATCCTCATTGGAACTCTCTTCTGATCATACACCCACTATTGTTTCCCTTATAAACTCTCGAATTGTATCTCCAACCGGTGACTTAGCACTTACAGGCAAAGGAACAAATTGGCTAAAATATAAAAAATTTATCAGTACTCATTGCTCGGAAAATATATTGCTAAGAACAACAGAGGACATTGATCTCTCACTTAGGAATTTTGAATCCTATCTTAAACTTGCTGCACGACTTGCTACCAAACCCCCCCGACAATCCAGACAAAATCCAATTTTTTCAGTTAATATTGAGCGACTCTTAAATGAGAAAAGAAGAGCTCGTAGAGAGTGGCAGCTTCACAGATCTCCTGCACTTAAGGCTCGATTTAAAGAATGCTCAAACAAGTTACGCAAATTACTTGAATTACAAAGAAATTACTCACTGAATGATTTTTTGGAAAATCTGGAGGCTACGGCAAGAACGGACTATTCATTATGGCGTGCTACAAAGAATCTAAAAATACCTGTTATATGTTAACCTCCAATGCGTAAATCTGACGGAAGCTGGGCTAGAAATGATACGGAGAAAGGCGAGTTGTTTGCAGAACATTTAAAATCTGTATTTATGCCAAACGATCCAAACACAATAGTCGAGTTACCACCAATTTTGCCACGGCACGTAGAGGTACCCATTCGCTTTGAGTTGCGAGAGGTCGAAAATGGTATCTCAGAATTAAACCCAAAAAAAGCCTTTGGTACCGATAAAATTAGTAATAAAATGATCTTGGAGTTACCCCAGATAGCTGTAAAAATAATACTTTTTATTTTTAATGCAATATTACGCCTTGAATATTATCCACCAGTATGGAAGGTCTCCCTCATTAAAATGATACCCAAGCCAGGAAAATATCTCACTAAAGTTGAATCTTATAGGCCTATAAGTCTTTTATCTAATTTATCAAAACTCTTCGAGAAACTATTGGAAAACAGAATAACGATAACTGTAACTCAACATAACCTAATTCCTGCTCATCAGTTCGGTTTTCGTAAAAAGCATGGCACCATTGAGCAAGTTCACAGACTTGTTAGTGAAATACGAAAGGCCTTTGGGGATAAGAATTACTGTTCTGCACTCTTTATTGACGTATCGCAAGCCTTTGATAAAGTTTGGTACGAAGGTTTGTTATTTAAAATTAAAAATATACTGCCACGTAACACACATAATATACTCGAAAGCTATATAAGCAATCGTAAATTTGTTGTCAAGGAAAATGATTTCTTCAGCTCTCCTCAAGATATTCGGGCTGGTGTCGCTCAAGCTAGCATTTTAGGCCCACTCTTGTATCTTTTTTATACTTCTGACATGCCAACTGATAGTAATACTTTTGCTGGTGATACGGCTATCTTGAGTTGTCACAAAAACCCATATGAAGCCTCTCGAATATTGCAGGAACACGTATTTGAACTGGAATCGTGGCTGAAAAAGTGGAAGATAAAGGTGAATGAACAGAAATGTATTCATTTGACTTTTATTTTAAATTAACAATCACAAAGTGCCCCAACACTCAAATGACAAATATCTTGGTATACATCTTGATCGTCGTCTCACGTGGAAGAACCATATCGACGCCAAAATAACACAAATAAAACTTAAAACAATAGAACTTAATTGGCTTATTGGAAGAAATTCTAGACTTGGCCTTGATTGCAAGTTGTTGTTGTATAATTCGATTTTGAAACCTATATGGTGCTACGGCATCCAAATCTGGGGCACTGCGTCTGCATCAAATGTTCAAAAAATTCAGAGGAAGCAGAACAATATTTTGCGAACCATTGTCTGCGCACCATGGTATATAAGAAATGCGAACATACACTCAGATTTGAATGTTCCCACCGTTAATGATGAAATCTCGAGATACACCTTAAACTACTTAAAGAGGCTGCAACTGCACCCAAATTCATTGGCTCGTAAACTGCTTGAGGATCAAGGACACCGACGCCTCCTAAGAAGGACCACCGCTGATTTGGCTCTATAGAATAAATGTATATTCTTTATAACAAAATGTTGGTTTTTAATTCCTATTTAAAAAATTAAAAATTAGTTTTTTCGACCTTTTTAAAATTAAACTTCTAATTTATCGTTTTTAACTTTTTCTATACATTTACTTTGCATCAAATTAAAAAAATATTTAATGTTTAAAATTAAAATTTTGTCTGGCACTGGCTGGGCTTAATAGTTTAGCTTTAGTACATAAGATTTGATAAACTTATTATTAGTTCACTGTTGTGAAGCTTCAATAAATAAAATTATGAAAAAAAGGACGTTTATTTGGGTTTTCGCCTCTAACTCGAAAACTAAGCGAGATAGATCAAAATGGTTAAAATTTTTGCCTTTTGGGTGTTAATACACCCATAAAACCTTTTTAGTGAAATCACATTTTAGCTAACTCTGCTAGATTTTAAAATTGCAAATATCTCATAAACTACTAATGCTAGAACGAAAAGGACATTTATTTGGTTTTTCGCCTATAACTCGAAAACTAAGCGAGGTAGAGCAAAATGGTTAAAATTTTTGCCCTTTGGGTGTTAATACACCCATAAAACCTGTTTATTGAAATCAAATTTTAGCTAACTCTGCTAGATTTTAAAATTGCAAATATCTCATAAACTACTAATGCTAGAACGAAAAGGACGTTTATTTGGTTTTTCGCCTCTAACTCGAAAACTAAGCGAGATAGAGCAAAATGGTTAAAATTTTTGCCCATAGGGTGTTAATACATCCATAAAACCTGTTTAGTGAAATCAAATTTTAGCTAACTCTGCTAGATTTTAAAATTGCAAATATCTCATAAACTACTAATGCTAGAACGAAAAGGACGTTTATTTGGTTTTTCGCCTATAACTCGAAAACTAAGCGAGGTAGAGCAAAATGGTTAAAATTTTTGCCTTTGGGTGTTAATACACCCATAAAACCTGTTTAGTGAAATCAAATTTTAGCTAACTCTGCTAGATTTTAAAATTGCAAATATCTCATAAACTACTAATGCTAGAACGAAAAGGACGTTTATTTGGTTTTTCGCCTCTAACTCGAAAACTAAGCGAGATAGAGCAAAATTGTTAAAATTTTTGCCCATTGCGTGTTAATACACCCATAAAACCTGTTTAGTGAAATCAAATTTTAGCTAACTCTGCTAGATTTTAAAATTGCAAATATCTCATAAACTACTAATGCTAGAACGAAAAGGACGTTTATTTGGTTTTTCGCCTATAACTCGAAAACTAAGCGTGATAGAGCAAAATGGTTAAAATTTTTGCCTTTTGGGTGTTAATACAGCCATAAAACCTGTTTAGTGAAATCAAATTTTAGCTAACTCTGCTAGATTTTATAATTGCAAATATCTCATAAACTACTAATGCTAGAACGAAAAGGACGTTTATTTGGTTTTTCGCCTCTAACTCGAAAACTAAGCGAGATAGAGCAAAATGGTTAAAATTTTTGCCCTTTGGGTGTTGATACACTCAAAGAACCTGTTTAGTGAAATGGTTAAAATTTTTGCCCACAGGGTGTTAATACACCCATAAAACCTGTTTAGTGAAATCAAATTTTAGCTAACTCTGCTAGATTTTAAAATTGAAAATATCTCGTAAACTACTAATGCTAGAACGAAAAGGACGTTTATTTGGTTTTTGCCTATAACGCGAAAACTAAGCGAGATAGAGATTAAAAAAAGCCGACTAAAAAAGATATTATATAATCATGATATATGATATATATAAACCCACATATACGTCCATATCTAATTTGATCCGAATATTGGAATATATAATTATATCAAGCGAGATAAGCATGTTATCTAACCTGATACAATTTGATCCGAAAAATGGGTCTATCTAACTTCATCAAATTATATATTAATACATATAACACAGTACAACAGCCAATCTGGGGGGTGAGAAATTCCAAGTCAGGTGATGGTACTAGGTCAGTATAGTAAAACCCTCAAAGGGTTTGGCGTTCGTATGTGTCATTTTTTTTTATGACCTTTTAAATTTTTTCCTTATCTTGATGTTTTTTCGCTTAGTTGTAACTCGAGAACCACTTGTCCGATTTTGATGAAACAAATTTAGAAAAATTTAGAATTATAATTACAATTTCCAAAAATTAAAAATTTTTTTTTTTAAATTCATAAAAAATTTTAATTTTTAGGCAAAAAAATATTTTTTTTTCTCCACAAATTTATTTTTACCGGCAAAACTGTTGATTATAAAGAAAAGTGTTATATGAACGGATTAAAGAAATTGTAATTCTAAATTTTTCTAAATATGTTTCATCTAAATCGGACAAGTGGTTCTCGAGTTACAACTAAGCGAAAAAACATCAAGATAAGGAAAAAATTTAAAAGGTCATAAAAAAAAATGACACATACGAACGCCAAACCCTTTGAGGGTTTTACTATACTGACCTAGTACCATCACCCTGACTTGGAATTTCTCACCCCCCAGACAATAATCCCAAAAATGTTCCATAGTTTTGATGAAGATTTTCAAATAAAATTTTAGTAAATATTGTTGAGCTCACTTATTTCCATTCATATTAAATACTAATGCTTAATGTTTAGAAAAATTTTTGTTAATAAACTTGGAAATAGCTGACAAAATAAAACATTACAAAAATTTGTCGGAACAACTGTCTTATAAAATAAAAAAATTACTTTCAGAATTAATTTTTTTTCACGGAAAAAATAACTGAACTTAAACCATATTTATTTCAACATATGTTTTTCTAATTTTTATTTTTAAATTTAACAATTGCAATTAAACTTTATAAAATTTTGTATAATTAGATATCATGTCAGATATAATTATATATAAAATTAATACAATTTTCTATTAACTTTGTTATATATTTTGATATAATATGGTTTATAAAAGCTTATATGCCATTATATATAATTATGTATGAACTATATTTGCAGATCTCTTAATATATGGCTGGAGACCAAATCGCATATGATTATATATAACGTTATATCAAACATATTTATAAAACCAAAGTGTTAATATAAATGTATATGGTTATATAAAGCCACGCATATAAACATTTAAAGTTATATCAAATCATATAAGATTATATAAAAACTTTTTTAGTCGGGAACAAAATTGTTTTTCTATATTGGAGTTAGCTAAAATTTGATTTCACTAAACAGGTTTTATGGGTGTATTAACACCCAAAGGGCAAAAATTTAAACCATTTTGCTCTATCTCGCTTAGTTTTCGAGTTATAGGCGAAAAACCAAATAAACGTCCTTTTCGTTCTAGCATTAGTAGTTTATGAGATATTTGCAATTTTAAAATCTAGCAGAGTTAGCTAAAATTTGATTTCACTAAACAGGTTTTATGAGTGTGTTATAGGGTTTGGGGTTCGGGAATTCCCGGGAAATCCCGGGAAAAGTTTGCCGGGAATTCCCGGGAAAATAATATATTTTTCCCGGGAAAACGAGAAATTTTAAAAATATTAAATTTTTTAAATTGTTTTTGTTTCGAATGGGATTTTTTAATTTTAGTCATAAAAAACATTTTAAATACCAAAACAAAAATGTCATTGTTAAAATATTTTAAAAGAGAATACATTTATTTTACACACAAATAAAATCTTTGCCAAGTAAGAAGGAGCATTTCAACTAATAAAGATTTTTCGCATAACTTATTCAAAATTTAAGTAGTAAAACCAAAAAACTTGGTAAAATGTTTAAAAGAAATATGAAAAAAAGCTTTGTTTCTTACTAATAATCGCTCTTACTATCTAAATTTTTCAAATGGATAATTTAGGTAAAGCCGACTTTAGTTAAAATATTGGGTGGCAGTATACCTTGACTTGGTTTATTTTTGGAGCATTTTGATTGGTTAATTTATTTTCAACTAATCAAAATATTTGAAAATATAATTATTTTTGCAAGGTTTTCATACACAAAATGAACAAAACCGTTTGATTAAAAATAAAGTCGACTTTAAATTTAAAATACGCCTTTATATTAAGGGTCAATAATTTTAAAAGTAACGTTTTCATTAATAAATGTGAAAAGAAAAGACTAATGGTTAACGGTGGTATTTAAATTTGGTTATCCGACATCTACATTTGGTTCACAAAAAAAAAAAAAAAAAAATTGATGGTCAGCTAAAATTAGCAAAGTACCTGAAGAAAAAAGTGTAAGCTGAATAGGCATTAAAGGTTTTATGGTAGGGCAAACATTTCCTGAAATGGTATCCAAATTAGCCGCAGTCAATCCGCACCATAACTAGATCTTCGTTTATTCTAGAAAGTTTTTCTAATAAAACCTGGCATTGCAAAAAAATGAAACCGATGTAAAGAACATTATATTAAATTACTACAATCATGTAAAAGATATCATGATAAAAGAAATATCGAGCAATATTTCTAACAATAGGAGATTTACTGTATTCTTAGATGAATGGACAAGAATATCACAAAAGAGATATTTGAAGATATGTATAAACGGAAATAATTCATTTTATAACCTGGGGCTGGTTTATATATCAGGAAGATGTAATGCTGATGAAATAAGAAGAATTGTAGAAATAAGACTAGACGAGTTTTATTTCTCTTTGGAAAATAACATTGTGGCCACCATATCTAATGGGCCAAGTGTGATGAAACGGTTTGTTTCCGACAGTCCAGTAGTACGTGCCTGCTGGAATCATGTAATTCATTTGGCAGTGCTGCGAGTAATTTATGTGAAATCAAATGTTCAACATTCTGATATTTTTTACTTTGAATTCTCACTACACAGACTGCATTTGTACTGAAATAGTGTTTTTTTGTTAACAAAAATTACTTATATAGGTGGTTTTCGTTAACAATTTTGTTCAAAAATATTTCCCGGGACTCCCGGGAATCCCGGGAATCAAATTTTTTCATTCCCGTTTCCCGGGAAATAAAAAAGTCCGGGAAATCCCAAACCCTAGTGTGTTAACACCCAGAGGGCAAAAATTTTAACCATTTTGCTCTGTCTCGCTTAGTTTTCGAGTTAGAGGCGAAAAACAAAATAAACGTCCTTTTCGTTCTAGCATTAGTAGTTTATGAGATATTTGCAATTTTAAAATCTAGCAGAGTTAGCTAAAATTTTATTTCACTAAAAAGGTTTTATGGGTGTATTAACACCCAAAGGGCAAAAATGTTAACCATTTTGCTCTACCTCGCTTAGTTTTCGAGTTATAGGCGAAAAACAAAATAAACGTCCTTTTCGTTCCAGCATTAGTAGTTTATGAGATATTTGCAATTTTAAAATCTAGCAGAGTTAGCTAAAATTTGATTTCACTAAACAGGTATATGGGTGTATTAACAACCAAAGGGCAAAAATTTTAACCATTTTGTTCTATCTCGATTAGTTTTCGAGATATAAAAAAGATTCCGCGGCAGTTTCATGTGACTGTATATAAAATGCAGCACTTTCTGAATTCTAGTGTAACTTTTGAAATATTTTCGTTCCACGACCTACGCAGATGTCTACAATTATTTGTACAATTTATATACAGATAACTCGTTTACGTGTTTAACCTATTTGGAGCTACGGTGTAATAACACCGTGCAACTACCCGAAAAAGACGGTGTCATTGTCATATAAATGTATAGAAATCGTAGTAGTTTCTGAATTCTATTGTGATTTTCGGCACATTTTTGTTCCATGACCTACACAGAAGGCTATAATTGGGATAAAATTCACGTTCAGATAATTTCTGTAAAGTTTAGACCTTTTTGGAGTTATCGTATAAAAACGCCGTACTACTATCCCATAAAGACCGTGGCATTTTTATAGAAATGTATAGAAATCACTGCACTTTCTGGATTTAGTTCGATTTGCGGAACATTTTTGTTCCAAGACTTAAAAAATTCGCTAATATTGTTGGTCGAATTTGCATCCAGCTAATTTTTGTAAATCTTTAACTCATTTGGAGTGACTGTGTAAAAACGCCGTACTACTACCCGACCGTGGCTGTTTCATGTAAATGTATGGAAAATGCGGTACTTTCTGAATTCTATAGTAATTTTCAGAATATATTTGTTCCACAAATTAGACAGATATCTCTAAATATTGATCGACTTTACCTTCCGATAATTTTTGCAAAGTTTCAACACATTTGGAACTACGGTGTGAAAACGCCGTATTACTACCCGAAAAAGACCGTGTCATTTTCATATAAATACATGGGAAATGCAGCACTTTCTGAATTCTATTACGATTTTCGGAACATTTTTGTTCCACGATCTACACAGATGTCCATAATTCTTGGTCCATCTTATGTCTAGATATTTCTTGTAAAGTTTCAGCCTATTTGAAGCTACGATGTAAAAACGCCGTACTACTACCCGAAAAAGACCGTGACAGTTTCATATAAATGTATGGGAAATGCAGCACTTTCTGAATTCTATTATGATTTTCGGAACATTTTTGTTCCACGATCTAAACAGATATCCATAATTCTTGGTCCAATTTATGTCTAGATATTTCCTGTAAAGTTTCAGCCAATTTGAAGCTACGATGTAAAAACGCCGTACTACTACCCGAAAAAGACCGTGGTATTTTTATATGAATATACAACTTATAGTAGAGTTTTTTGTATTACCATAGAAAAACTATCATATAAAAATGTACTTTTTCTGAAAAAAGTACTTTAAAAAAAAAACATTTTATAAAAAAAAAAAAATTTTTAGGAAAAAGTACTTTTTTTTGTAAAAAAAAAAATTTTTTTTTCAAAAATAGTACTTTTTCGTAAAAAAAAAATTTTTTCCGAAAAAGTTTTTTTTTACAAAAAAGTATTTTTTTTTGTAAAAAAGTAGTATTTTTTTTGGAAAAAAGTATTTTTTTCGAAAAAACGTACATTTTTATGTAAAAGTTACTTTCTTCTATGGCTTTTACGGGTAGACCGGTCTGACCGAAAACCGGGTAATGGGGGGCTCTATTTTTGATATCAATTGAATTTGGTTTAGTTAAACGGAAAACAAATTTTATAGCCGCTACCAAGGTTACCAACAAAATCTGTCGTACCTCGGAAAAAATTTGTTCTTTAAAATGATGATCTTTGTTCAAATAAAGCAATTATACAATATTTCAACATTAGTATTTCAATTCCAAATACCTCCAAAATTAGTAATATTTTCGTATTTTTAATTGATATAAGTATTTTTTTACTTCAAATAATTTCATTTAAATTGATATTGTTTTATTTTAATTGGATTTTTAAAATTTTATTTATTTTTAAAATATAGCATCAAATGCTTTTTTAAATTATTTTGGATTTGTTTATAATTTAATTTGAAATGCAACTATGAAAATTAAATTATTTCTTTTTAAGTAGCTGTGGCATAAAAATTTTCTATTCAAAAAATAATAGTTGAAGTTAAAAAACTCTTTAATAATATTTTAGTGTCTATTTTTATAAAAAGATTTAGGCGAATTTGCCAAAAATTTTTGCGAAAAATACTCACTTTTAAGCTTTTTTTATAAAAGTAATTCTAGAGGAATACTTCTGAGAATCTGCATAGAAGCAAAATGTCTAGAAATATAAATTTTTTGATTCCACATTTAAGAAATATTTAGGCAAAAAAAAATAACAACAATGCCCCTATGTATCATTTTAATTCGTAATGTATAAACCATGGCTCAAATTTAAAATTTGCATAAGAAGAAAAAAGAAAAAATAAAGAACATGGTCCACAATTTTATATGCGAAACGTCTAAATATATTTTTTTTAAATCTATCTAAAACTTCGTTTTAATAAATTTTGTTATTTCACCGTCCATTAACAATTCCAATACATCCCGAAAGAAGGGATAAAAATAAAATACCCATGGGTTTCACTCTTTCTAAATTAATTCGTTTGCCATTTGAAAAAGAATTAATATTTAGATAATATATTTGAAATTGTTTTTTAAAATTAAGACGGCCTTCCATATAAATATATTACCTTTATATTAATTCACGATTTAAACTGTTAAATGAATTGATCTTGCAAAAGTAGAAGATATGGATATTTTATATTTAAAACTTCTTTAAGAATATATTAAGCATATTTTCCCATGGTACAACCAGAAGATGGACTTTGTCGGACGGTGTTTTAATAGAAATTGAGATTTTCAAGTACAGCATATGTCGGATTTATTTATTTTCTAACGAGCGGGAATTCCCGGGATCCCGGTAAATTCTAAAAAAATTCCCGCTGTCCCGGGAAATGAAAAAGCCCGGGAAAAGAAAAACCCTACAACAGATACATATGAAGGAAACAAATTTCTCGAAAAAATCAAGCTTTAATGCGCGAAAAAAATCGACTGCGATGAAATCAAGATAATTAATGTGTTGGTCAATATATTATGTATGCAGATATTCTTTTTCAGACTTAAATTTAACAATGAAAAAAAATAAATCGTTTATTTTGTACCGGGGAGTTTATTTGACGAAATCACCTTTTTATTTTCCAGGTGATAAATTAGCGATATCGCCGAATTATCTTCGTGGGGTATTGCTTTCGTATTGCCTGGAAGTATTGCTTTCGGGTAACAGTTGTTTCCGACGGAGAAAATTTCCGCAATACGAAATTGATATTGCCGGCAATAAAGTTTTTCTTCTTGGCAATATGATCGGGGAATCTTCTTCATATTGCCATGTTTGCTGGTTATATTTAAGAAAAAAATGTCTATATGTTCGTTTTAAAATTTGTCAGAAACCAAAAGAAATATAGGAAAAATTATCGAATTTGTAAAATTGGTATTAAAAGTGGAAAATTATACAGAAACTTGTTTGTGGGACCATCACAAACAGTTCGTTTTAACCGAATGTTCGTCTTAAGCGATTTCGTATTAACCGATGTTTTTATACCCTACACCACTATGTGGTCAGGGTATTATAAGTTTGTGCTGATGTTTGTAACACCAAAAAATATTGGTCCTAGACCCACCTTATAGTATACCGATCGACTTTATTTCGATTTAACGATGTCCGTCTGTCCGTCCGTCCGTCTGTCCATGCATTCTTGTGCGCACTTTACAGGTCGCAAATATTAAGATATTTTGATGAAACTTTGTACACCGACTTATGTCGGCCCAAGACCGAAGTCTATTGATTTTGGTTAAAATCGGTCCATGTTTAGACATAGTGCCCATATAGGGGTCCTACCAAAATTATATTGTTTATACGCTGCAGGTCGCAAATATTAAGATATTTTGTTGAAATTTGGTATACCGACCTATATCAGCCCAAGGATGAAGCTTATTGATTTTGGTTAACACCGGTTCATGTTTAGACCTAGTGCCCATATAAGGGTCCCCCCAAAATTATATTGTTTATAAGCTGCAGGTCGCAAATATTAAGCTATTTTGATGAAATTTGGTACACCGATTTATATCAGCGCAAGGACGAAGCCTATTGATTTTGGTTAACACTGGTCCATGTTTAGACCTAGTGCCCATATAAGGGTCCGCCCAAAATTGGCTTGGTTACAAACTGCAGGTCGCAAATATTAAGATATTTTAATGAAATTTGGTTCGCTGACTCACATTATTGAAAATTTTGACACAAGTCCCATTTTAACCCATTAGAATTTGGGATCCAAACATTAGTTGGCTTTAACCAGACTGGTGTAGGGTATTGTATAGTCAGCATGCCCGACTTTAACCTTTTTTCTCGTTTATATTGAAATTGTTACCAAAACTTCGGAACTTCTAAATTAGTTCGTATTAACCGAGAATTCGTCTTATCCGAGTTTGTATTAAACGAGTTATACCGTATTAAGATAATTCTGTGAAAACTTTTTGTTTTATTTACAATTAACATCGTGCGTTTTGGTTGGACCACCCTTTATTTTTGAAGAGTTTTTTATAATTTTCTTTTTTTTTTTTATACAAATAAGCAAACGTCAAACTATGTATTAATTTATTTTTTCTCTTTTTCTTTCATTTGATGTTGCAGCGAATAAAATCATAGATTACATAGATATCTCACTCTTCTTCTTCTTTTGTCAACAAACTAATTTTTTCACATACATTGAAATTTGTTTTGTATAGGTATACCACGTATGTCGAACACATTCTCATGAGATAGAGTGAGAGATCTATGTAATCTATGAATAAAATTCTGACATAAATGACAACTTTGTCTAATAATTCTACCTGCGTTGTTACACAATGTTTTTTATTTATATTTCATGCAATTCTACAAGTTTATAGATAATTTTGTGTTAAAAGTCATTCCTAAGCCAAAAGTAATTACTTCGAAGTAATTGCTAAGTTTTATTCATAAGACCCATCATAATGTTTTTAATTTTGTTAGTTTGACCAGTAAAAGTATATAAATTCAGCGTTACTTACTCTTTTATATGTTTATGATCTTTTATACACATTTTCAGTTCTTCCTCATTTTCATCCAGATTTTTTTCATTATCTTTGCCCAATCTCTTCATTCTCAAGCGCAAGGCATTTAAGTGGGTTCTTATTATGAAAACAAAAATAACAGCATATGCATCATCAGCTATGTTTTAAAAACGAGCTCCACTTATTATAAACCACTCTAGAAATGATGCCAATAAAAATTGCTTTGTTGAGTTGTGCCAGTTAATGGATGGATGAAAAAAGTTGTAGGGTGGATGTCCCGATATTACAGCGGAAAGACAAGTACATGTGGAATAACCGAAATATATAATAGTGTAAACAATTGTTACATTCCGAACCAAATTTTTCAATTTATACAACAGCTGAACTTCATCTTCGGAAACACATCGTGCATCCAATTTGACCAAAACTTTTTCGACTGTTAATAGTTTAGGTGTCATTAAAATTAGCACTGTTGCTTTCCAAGTATTGGCAATACAATTGATGAACACTTGTATTGATGTGAATGATCTGCTTTGAAATAACTTATTGCAAATGCTATTGGCAGATAAAGTTTCACAATGGCATATATTAGTACGGCACGCAAGAGAAAAGAATATTTATTTTCCTTGCCGTGTACGATATTAACACCCGAAAGACGGAAAAATTAGTACACTATAAAAAGAGAATCTGTACTTGCTACAGTGCCTCTGGAAACTGTTGAAATAAACATTCATATTATATAAATGATATTTATTCATTCTTTTTTGGAAGTTTCTTACTTTTTTCCTTTCCGAAAAGCTTCCGCTGCTTGTTTTTTACGTAACTATACATGTTGTTTGCACAACTAAAAACTTAAAGATTTATTTTGTTGTTATATAAGATATTCTTGTCTTAGGTAAAGAGTTAACAAAAAAATTATTTCGTAATATATTAATTTACAATGTATTATTGGTGTTATATTTAAGAATGGGCCTTGGTTAAAATTTTCAATAAAATTGTTCTCTTTTTCTTCCTGTAAAACACACTTCCTGGGTTTCATATTGTTATTAACCCAAAATGTTGTTTTGTATACAATTTTTAAACATTTTCTTTTATTTAATATTTAATTTAAAGTTAAACCTACAGTATGAGACCCACGGTAATAATAAAAAATTATTTAATATTTAACACGTTTGGCAAACAGTAACCCTAAAATACAGTAAATAATTTAACCCTCTAATGCTCTTTCTTCTAATTGCGATTATATTTAAACTATATATTTACATAGCATTGAAAACCTACTATGGAACTAAAATTAATCGCTTAAAGACGAATCAAGAAATCCAATAGTCAAATAATTTCGGGTTTTGCTACAAATAACATAATCAGTAAAATAAAATCATATACCGAAAGTTGTTAATCTGTTTAATCTGGTAGTTTTTGAGTTAGAGAGATATTGGTAAGATGTATCCTGATGTTATTCTGTGAGTCCTGGAGAAAACATAGTAACGCATTTTTTAAGTAGAGACTCTAAATGAGCTTTGATATTATCGATAATGTATGTTAGATCATAAATATATTTTTGACGATTTTTCAAATATTTTTTTCTGCTTTAAAAAGTTAATTTTTTAAAATTTTCGAAATTTTCATTTTACAACCTCCTCGCTTGAAAATCGCTCGTTGTACAAAAAAAAGTTTGAAGGCAAAAAATTAGTTATTTATGTATCTTTTACACATGGTTTGTGTCTTTAATAACTTATGTACATATATGACATTTTTGAGGGTAAACATCTGTCATTAACTTTCACTTAGTCATTGAACGAAATAGTGTAAACAACAAAGTTTATAAACATTAATTTTTAAATTAGACTAGATCTAATTTCTGCCTTTTTGTATGGACAGGCTTCTGCAGTGACTTTCCATTAAATTGTTAATTGTTTATATATTTATTGTCAGATTGTCTCTATATGATAATTTTTTCAATAATCCATCGGCTCTGGGATTCGAAAACATGTCCCCATATTATAAACGTAACTACAGTAGTTTTGATTTAACTGCACACAATTTTGGTTTCGTTTCTATTTTATAAAATTATGTACGCATTTGTCTTCTTTAAGTGCACTTTTTGTACCTGCGCATTTAAGATAAATACCTCATATTTTTGGCAGTTTTAGATTATTTTCAAGAAAAGATCACCGTTAGCTGCCTTTTGTGTTTTATTAAGTTTTTCAATTCTAGACAAAAAACACTCAGAAAATAAATGTGTTGTCAACTTTTTTTGTGACAAAAATATCCTACTTTAGTCGTTTCTTAACCATAAAAATCGCAAGATCTGATGCATAGCACAAAGTTGTCATAATTAGCTTCATTTGTTTTGTTTTTTTTCAGTCTGTATTGGTATATTAAGGCATGCGCGGCTCTAGGGGGGGGGGAATAGGGAAATTTGCCCCCCTCAGCGAAATCGAAAAAGAAAAAAAAAGGGAAAAAAAAAAGGGAAAAAAAGGGGAAAAAAAGGAAAAAGAAGGAAAAAGGAGGGAAAAAGGAGAGAAAAAGGAGAGAAAAAGAAGAGAAAAAAGGAAAAAGAGGGAAAAAGGAGAGAAAAAAGAGGAGAAAAAAGGATAAAGTGAAAGAAATGCAAATTTGTTATGAATAATAATATGAAATATAAAATTTTTTCCTTATTTTAATTTAACCAGTCGTCATTTAAAAAATCTCAATAGATATTTTAACAAATTCATTAAAAAATTGATAATTTGGTTATAAAAAAATTAAAGTTTGTGGAGAAATGTAGTTAAAAGATCTAAATTTCAAATTAGATTTTGAAAATTGTATATAGATCAATTTCGCTTGAAATTTTTTTAATTTAAAATGACAAAAAGAAATTTCATTTTAAAATTTCGCATTTTTTAATACAAAATTCCAATTTTAATTGAAAATTTTTTAATTAAAAACAAACGCCCTTACTATTTAAATTTTCCAAATGTATATTTTTGTCGGCTTTAGTTTAAATTTTGGGTGGCGGCATGCTTTGACCTAGTTTATTTTTGGAGCATTCTGATTGGTTCATTTATTTTCAACCAATTAAAATATTTGAAAATGTAAATATTTCTTTAGGATTTTCATACACAAAATGAACAAAGCCGTTTAAATATAAAGTCGACTTTAAAAGTAAAATACTGTTTGATAGTAAAGCACCGTAAGTTGTTCGGATTTCACGTGAAAAAATTGTATTACTCCTCCATATAAAAAAATGAGAATTTTCCACGACAATGAATTTCACGTGAAAACTGAGTAGAGATTGTTTTCACGCAAATTTAATGTAAAAGACTATTATTTTCTTGGGGAAAAATTGTTCATTTTTATAATTTAAATTAAAATTTGAGTAAAATTAAAGTTCGAGTAAAATTTTTCCACGTGAAAAACCACTTACGGTGCTTTTGGGAAGAAGACTAAATTTTATTTTGAATTTTTTTCATTAAAATTGCAGAACTGAACTTCTAATGGATTTTTCTAAATTTGAAGTGGTAAATGCTACTATATTTTAGAATTTTCTCATTTCGAAATAAAAATAGAAATTTCTCTTAAAATTTTCTCAATATTGTAAGAAAACAATTAATTACCGTTATTTTTGTTCAGATTTAAGATCAAATTTGACAAATTCCAAATAGAATTCACAATTAATTTCACTTGAAATTCTCCAAATTTCATTCGAAAAGATATGGTGGAGTTCTTTTTTAGGTCTTTCCAAGGATCGTATTGAATTTATTCCAGTCTGTCTTTCGGAAATCCTGAGTAAACATGCTGATATCGTAGAGTATATAGTTATGTTCCTGAAATAATTTCTTTTGAAATACTCAATTTTTGGTTGCCTGCGAGTAATTGACTAGCGTTAGATACTGCACTTCCTCCCAACCTGCAAAGTGTTTTAATTTTAAAATACGGAATGTTGGTGTAGCGTCAAAGCAAAATTGGCCAGTAATACTTTTTGTTAATACCGACATTTGACTCCCACAGCTATACCAAAACCGATATGAAAATATAATTATACAAAGTTTTCCAAATGTTCATCACGAACCCCTGAGCGTCCCTAATCGCATTCTAGGTGGTCTGCGAAACATTCCGAAAAAATAATTAAAAAACAAGAATTTTTTAAATATTAGAAGTTTTTAGTTAAAATTTATAACTGAAGTAGAGTTTGCTAAAAACCGAAAAATTTGAAAACCACGGTTTCGGTATTTCAAAATTATAAAAACCGCGGTTTCGGTTATTTTTCGGTTTTGTTTTGATATTAATAGAATTGTTTTAAAATAATTTAATATGTATGTATAACAATTAAATATTTTAATACATTCAAGATATTTATTAAAATTCGATTGAATTTCTCACTCGAATAAATGCAGTAACACCATTGTCGGATAAAAAACGCGGAAACCGTTATAAATTAAAATTTTTATTCTTTTTTCGGCAGATTAAACTGTATTTAAAGAGTTTAAATTTGGAATTTAGCAATTTGTTTAAAACAATATAAAGTTAATTTTATACAATAAATTTCGCGGACTACGAAATAAAACGTTTTTAAAAATAAGCAGTGAAAATATGAACTGAATACGTGAAACTCAATATCTCTTAAACTACATGACTTTTGGTGAAATTTTTTTCTAAAATTATAATCCTCAGCTTATATTATCTGTACTAGTAAAAACAAAAAATCTTTAAAGTAATATTTAATGGAGGAATTGTTCATTACAATTAAATTCAGAATTTTGTAAAATAGGAGCTGAACCCTTTTCGAAAAATAATATGTATTTTAATTCATTATTTTAATTGCTTTAAGTATTTGATAAAAACCGACTTATTTTTGTCGGTTTTCGGTTTCGGTTTTGAGGCCTCAAAAACCGCGGTTTCGGTTTCGATTAAAACCGAACGGCAAACTCTAAACTGAAGTATAAAAAATCAGCTTCTAATAAATAAAGTGAATATAAAAAGAATGAAAATAATTTCAAAACTTTTCAGGAAATATTAACTTTTTGTATTGTTGTTAAAAAGTAATCTCTGCGTTAAATCCTTGTAATCATCTCAATCAAATTTTGAGGACTTTTCAGACTCCGGCGACGTTTTTCGTAAAATTTTCAAAGTTTAATTTAATGAAATCCGCGATTTAAATCGTCATATGTATATCGAAAAATGGATTCTTTAAAATTTCTGAAAAAATATATGCGGTGTGTTCGATTAGTCGAAATTCTTACTACTTTTACTACAATTGGAAAGTTTTGTTTACTTTTTATATTGAAATTTTGCAGCTGTAGTAAAAGTAATAACTTGTAGTAAGTAAACGAACACGCTTATGTTGTTCCTCATTACTTTTTTTTTTGTCTTTACGAAATCTTATACTGGCACTCTTATTGGGTCTTTTTTCATACAAATGCTGAAAAAACGAACTGTTTTTTTTTTTATTTAATACTATCCCAATAAACAATTTTGCTGGAATTCAAGTTGAAAACAAGGGTAGTTCCAGTCACTTTTTCCAATTTCAAGCCTTGAATTATACTGTAATTCAATAGCATACAGCAAAAGGGACACTGGAATTCCAGTCGAACATAACAGTGTAAATACGCTTGAATTCAAGCCTTGAATTACAGTCCAATTCAAGTTCAAACAACACATTAAAAACCCTTGTATTCAAGCCCTATCTTCAAGCTCAAATCAAACCAATTAAAACACGATAATTGTAATATTTGATGCAATTTATTTGCAGTTATATAATTATTTTGTCATATATACATTAACATTTATATTTTTCTCTTAATATCCAACACCTTGAGGCGACGGAAACCAATTTTTCTAGTGTCTCCTTCCTTTTTTGGCAGCGTCAAACGTTGTAGTGCTTTTCTTATCTAATGAGAAAAGAATAATATTAGAAAAAAGTTTAGGCTCAAAGAAATGTCAATTACTTACATATTTATTAGTGTTATAATTCAAGTTTTTATTAAATCCAATGATCTTAGGTTTTCATATTAAATTATAATAGTCAGAAAAAACAAAAGAGAATGAAAGAATTAGTAAAATGTCATATATATAAAAAAGAGTTGCCATCCAACACCTCCCTTTTTTGGAATCTATCCAGGAACAAACCTAGAAACTGGTTTGCGTTCTCTCTGAGATCTTCTGAGTGTAGGCGTGTCCAAGTTCCTATAAGTATCATAATCACATTCAACATTTTGGAGGGGTTGATTAGCATTATTTAGTGAGTCATATAATCCTAGTGCAGTATCCCAATCTTTATCAGTACAAGTGTTTTCATGGGTACCATAATTTTTCTTTAATTGGTTCGCATGTACACGTATCAATTTTCCATTTTGTAGCAAAACATTGTACATAACATTTCCAATACGTTCAATAACTTCGCCAGGTTCCCAGCAGGAATTATTGTTGTTTTTATATACCCTGGCATAAACAGCTTCTTGAATTGGAAAATAAATTTCCTTTGCACCGTGTTTCTTGTTAAATTGGCTTTCCATGGTTATATTTCGTTTGGATATATATTTTTTTGGACATGGTTTAATTAGATCCAAAGTTAATCGAATTTTTCTACCTAATAAAACTTCAGCTGGTGACAAATTTTCGGGTGAATTCGGATTTGGAGTCGATCTGTAATTTTGCAAAAATATTTGGAGATTCTGGCTTACAGTTCCCTCTCCGTTTAATTTGTGAAGTGCCCGTTTAAATGTATCGACAAATCTTTCCGCCTGTCCATTCGACATAGGATAGTAAGGGCTGGAGCACAAATGTTCAATACCATTTCGTTTTAAAAAATCTTCAAAATAGGCGCTCTTAAACTGTGTACCATTGTCAGACACGATTATTTTTGGTAAACCAAATCGTGCAAAAATTTCTTCTAGAATTTGGACAGTTTGTTGAGCAGTTATGGATTTTGTCATTACTATTTCTGGCCATTTAGATAGAGCATCAACTATTACTAAAAAGTAATGTCCATCAATTGGTCCAGCATAATCGATATGTAGACGTTCCCACGGTTCCGAAGGTGTGGGCCACGATTTTAAAGTGGTTTTGGTAGGCATTTTTGCAGCAACTGCACAATTATTACAACTCTGTACCATCATCTTAATGTCATGATCAATATTTGGCCAATAAACATAACTTCTCGCTATTGCCTTCGTACGTTCGATACCTGGGTGACCACGATGTATTAATTTTAAGATTCTCTTTCGAAAAATATTAGGAATTACCACCCTATCACCAAACATAACGATACTGTCGACAACAGACAAATTATGTTTCCGATTAAAAAAAACTTTTAATTCTTGACTTTTTATCTCAGTAGGCCAACCGTTTTCTAAATACTGCAACAACAACCGTAAAGTATCATCTTTTGATGACTCATATTTTATCATCTTGTTGGTCAATGGTAAGTTTTGTAAATTGTTTTGTAGAACAGTTTTGATTTCATTTTCAAACTGAACTGCTGCTATGACGTAGTCTTCGGCTTCGCTATTGTTTTTGTCGATGAGTCGCGAAAGCACATCTGCATAACCGAAACTTTTTGTTGATATAAAGCTTATGTCAAAGTCATATGCTAAAAGCTTTACCGCCCAACGCTGCAGACGATTAGCTTGATGAACTGCAATGCCAGATTTTTTTCCAAAAATCGCCAGCAATGGCTTATGGTCAGTGTGCAGCTTGAATTTTCTGCCATAAATCATTTTGTGGAATTTTGTCACAGCAAATACTATCGCTAGCCCTTCTTTTTCAATTTGACTATACGACTTTTCTGCGGGGGTAAGTGTTCTAGAAGCATGACATATAGCTTTGATTGACCCATCCGGATATTCATGAAGAATACATGCACCCAACCCATACTGAGATGCATCAGCAGCAACAATAATGTCCTTTGTAGGATCAAAATGAGTAAGTAATAATTTCGAAGAGAGAATCTCTTTTAGTTTTGTGAAGCAATTGATGTGTTCTTTAGTCCACTGCCATTTTACGTTTGACTTTAACAAATTGTCAAGCGGCCCCCGTAGTTGTCGCATATTGTTGACAAATTTGCCATAGAAATTTACAGCGCCAAGAAAAGACCGTAATTCAGATATGTTAGTTGGTTGTGGCATCTGTGTGATTGCAGAAATACGTTGTGGATCTGGTTGTAGTCCCTCTCGATTAATGACGTAACCAAGGTACTTTACTTGGTCAACAAAAAATTTACATTTCGAAAATTTAATTTTGAGGCCATAATCTTGAATACGACGTAGAACTTCGTGTAAATTTTTGTTGTGTTCTTCTTCATTTTTACCAGAAACAAAAATATCGTCGATATAAACTGCCACATCTTTCATTCCAGTAAGCATTTTATCCATTGTTTGCTGGAAAATGGCTGGAAACGTTTTCACACCAAAAACCATACGGTTATAACGATATAACCCCATGTGTGTTGTTATAGTTAAAAGATGTTTTGATTCTTCATCGACCTCAATTTGTAAAAAAGCATCTGATAAGTCGATGTGACTAAAATATTTAGCATTAGCAAGTTTTGAAAAAATATCCTCAGGAAGAGGAAGCGGATATTGATGCGTTTCGAGGGCGTCATTTAGACCCGTCGAAAAATCGGCACAAATCCTTACAGAACCGTTTGGTTTCTTTATTACAACTATTGGTGCTGCCCAATCTGAGTAGTTTACAGGGGAAATAACACCTATGCCCTGTAACCTTTTTAGCTCAGCTTCAACAAGATGTTGAACAGCATAAGCCACCGGACGTTTTGAACGAAAAACTGGTTGTATATTAGGTTTTGTAACCAAATGTGCTTTTGTTTTCGTACATAAACCAAATTTTTCATCAAAGACATCTGGAAAAGACAATTTTAAATGATTGATGTACTTATCAATTGACAAAGGAATACTTCCTCGTTTTTCAGCGATGACAGTGTTGCAAATGTTGTTGATAGACATATCTTTCAATTTAAGAGCTTCGATCCAATCCAAACCAAGCAGATTTAAATTTTTTATTGTTGTGACGTAACATCTAGCAAAAGCGTGTCTATCTCTGAATTTAACATTGCAATCAAACTGTAGAGAGAGTGGAAGTTTTCCTGTAGCACTTCTAGCTGCTTGTTGAACATGTACTGCGTTTTCCACATGAAGCTTTTGAAATGTTTCTTCTGATATTATAGTTATATCAGAAGCTGTATCAAATTGTAACTCAAGCTTTTTATCATTAACTTCCACTGTTATATATTTACGTTGTGCATTTATTTTGTTTACAAACGAAATGCTTTTTGTTTCAGATTTGTTTTTGTTGTTTTTGTAAAAGTTTTTCGGTTTTGATTTTGTGCTCTTTTTGGTGCTCTTTTTGGATTTTTTAGCTACATTACAATACCCTTCCTTGTGGCCAACTACACCACACTGATCACATTTGTGCTTTCTGTATGAACATTCACGAGCAAAGTGTATACCACCACAAAACCAGCATGGATACTTCGGGGTAGATTTTGACTTTTTGTTTGCCTGCAACTGATTTACTTGTGTTTCTGCTTTAGAACTTTCGATTAGCACTGTGTCTGTTTTTAAATTAATCAGACGTTGGCATTCTCTTGCTAGAGAGTCTAATGTTATGGAACTACCTTCACTGTCAATTTTATTCAACAATTTTGTACGAATATCAAAATCTGATGATGATTTTAAACCCATAACAAAAATTAAGCATTTGAATTGATCTAGAGACAATTCGCTCAATTTAAATTGTTCACATTGCTTGTTTACAGTCCCCGCATATGTAATGAAATCAATGTGGGCATCTTTTGTTGTTTGCAAGCAGTTGTACCTTATGTTGAACTGAGAGGTTTGCGTACCGAACAACTCTGTGAGTTTCTTTACAGTTTCTTTGAAATCTAAATCCCTTGCATGCTTTGGCAAAATGTAGTTGGTATATTTATTGTGGACAACTGTGTTAAGTTTTCTTAACAAAAGGCGTACTTTGGCTGCATCATCCAGCTTAGCTGCGTCGACTTCAAACAAATCTTCGTATCTTGCAAACCACATTTCAAATGTGAGGTTATGTTCATCGAAATTGAATTCGGTGATATTTGAAGCTAATGCTTCTATAAGAAATTCAACATTATCAATGTTGGACTTTTCGGGTGTTTTGCCTGTTGCCAAATTTTTCACAAGCTCATGTAAAGCCAAATTATGTTGTTGCTGTTCCTGTTGAATTTTAATCATTTGCTTTAACACTTCTTCCATATTGTTGAAGGATTTTTTTCCAGCAATTATGTAAAAATTTTATTTGCTTTGAGAAAATATCAGCTATGTATATATTTTATTATTATTTATATTTCTTTGTGTTTACACAGAAGAAATTATTATAAATATTTTATTTATTTCCTTTTATCCTCGTCGCCACTGTTATAATTCAAGTTTTTATTAAATCCAATGATCGTAGGTTTTCATATTAAATTATAATAGTCAGAAAAAACAAAAGAGAATGAAAGAATTAGTAAAATGTCATATATATAAAAAAGAGTTGCCATCCAACAATTAGAATCCAAGGAAGAAATTCAGATTGTTTATTTTTGCAGTATTGACAAGAATAGAAAAACAAATTATTTCAATTTGTATGAACTGGTTTTCACTGAAAAAAAAAAAACGCTTAAAATAAAGCTGAATTCAAGCATTTTTTACAGTACTTCAATTTTTAGTTTTTCAGTGTTTATTGGGTTGTCTCTTCTATTAATTTAATATGTATTTTAGGTTGTTTTTAACGATAAAATATTGTGACTGCACACAGTGGTTTGAAACAAAAAAAAGTGGTAATAAATCTGTATCTTCTTAACTATAAGTCCGATTGCATCAGTATGTATGAGATAATTGTTAAGGAGGACCCAGGCTTTCTGAATTTTGGATTCATGATTACCCTGTGTTATCACACGGTGACTTATTGGGCGTCAAAGTAGACCACCTCAAAAGTAAAATAGCTTTTGGACCGTGTAGCTCTTTCAATTATTGCCCAATATGGTTGAAATTTTATATTTGGAATGAGCTTGGAGAAACGAAGAAAAAACATGCTTACTTTACTATAATAACTGTTATGGGTTTTAAGTTATTTCAATTCAAACATAAAAAAACTCATTTTTCTCTTCGACTTTTTTTAGTTTTTGGCCGATTCTGAATTCGATATTATAACGATAATTTTTTTAAAAATACTGACATATAGGCAACAGTTTAAAAAATGAAACTGTGAAAACCTTTTTTAAGTATCTCGAACGATTTAGTGTTGAGAAATTTCCAAAATCAAACATTTTTCGCTGATCGAAAAAATTGAATTTTTTTATTAAAAAGATGATATAAATTTTTCACTTTTTACTGAGAAGTTATTTAATAAAAGTTAATGTTTTATTATATATTCGTAGAGAATGGGGTTCTAAGATGCTTTTAATCCAAATTTGAAGTCGGTACAACATTCACCCTACGTACAGCATTGACCGAAATTGGTCAAATTTTTATGAGAATTTTTAAGTTTTCGATCATATAACAAAAAAGTCACGCCGATTTTGACACTTTCTGAAATACAGTTGTATATCGCCATATATTCTGTTTAGATCTAAAAAATAAAAAGTAGCCCCAATTCACAAACGAATCCAGAAAACATGATTTTATAAAAAATGGCAAATTTCCACACAACATAATTTTAATTGCAAAAAAAGGTTAGTTGGGTTTACTTTTTTAAAATTATTTTAATTTTTTTACATGGACAATAAAATAGTCTTTATTAGTGCAAAAAATCATTCACGTACCTTGGATACTTTTTAAGATATTGAAAGTCAACTTTCAAAGATGATTTTGCAAAAAATACACTTTTTAGTTTTTTCGTAGATTTTTCCCAGAAGTGTAAAAGGATTTTTTGAATGTGACTTAAAAATTAACAGTGCAATAAACTAGACATGTTTTCCTTTTCACTGATGTATTAAACGTATATAAAAAGTATTGACAGATAAAATTATTGCATTTAAAACACACACCTCAGGCCAAAAAATAGAACCACATGCAAATATTGTGCAAACATACACTTTCTTGTTTTTTAGTTTTTTTGTAGATTATTCCCAGAAGTGTTTAAGATTTTTTTGAATGTAACTAAAAAATTAACACTACAATAAATTAGACATATTTCCCTTTCCATTGATGAATTAAACGTATATAAAAAATATTGGTAACAGGTACAATTATTGCATTTATTATTTTTCCATTGGCAATATTTACATTTTTTAATAAATTAAATACTAAAAATTTGGTATAAAATAGTCCGAAGTGTCAAAAGTTAACATATTTTTAATTTCTTTGGCTTCGGAATCATCTTCTAAACTTTTGGCAGCCATTTCGTTCTAATATAATAAATGACTGGATCTGAAGATAAAGGGTTCTTCAATAATAGCGCTACAAAAGTTTTTTTAAATAAAACAAAAACGGTTTTGGATATCAATGAAATTCGTTATTCCTGTGAAAGTACGTTCGATGCCATTATATATGGAAATCGATCTCTTTTGCATAGCTACCATGTGCACGATTGCAGAAGTCCAGACCCTGAACCCAATTTTCGACGGTTTTCAAATCGCACGACCGAGGCGGCCAATCTACTGGACCATTTCGTGAGATAATACGTTCTCCAAACTTGGTTTGCAATAAATTGATTGTGACATTCGCTGTGTGGCTTGTGGCGCCGTCCTGTTGGAACCACAAGTCCTCCAAGCCCATATCATCCAATTGGGGCCAAAAATATTCGGTTATCATTGAACTGTAGCGATTCCCATTCACAGTAACGCCGCCGGCCCATAAACTGCACCAAACCGTAATTTTTTCGGGATGCAATGATGACTCATGGAGTACGTGTGGATTGCTGTCTGACCAATAACGCATATTTTGTTTATTGACGAAGCCATTCATTATGACGACCATAAATTGGGCGTAGCGCTATTAACGTTGAGGCCACTGACTCCGAATGTCGGTAGTAAATTTTAATAATTTCGACTCGTTGTTGGCTCGTATATCTTTCCATCATAAAATGGCAAACCTTACTGAAGAGAAATGTCAAAAGAGCGGCAAGAAATATGGCGTCGTTTGCTGTCCCTGTCTTTCTACTTTTGTAGCGTCCCTGTTGAAGAACCCTTTATAAGTAAGTGGTGCATTAGGTCAGAATTTTGGGCAGTTTTTGAATGTTTTCGTGTGTTAAATTTCCAATAGTGTTTAGCGTCGCTGTTTCTAGCTTCCTGCGCTTCATCTGTTAGCTCTCCTAAAGGCAGGATTCTATTTTATATTATTGTTTTTTCATGGGATAATATATTCATTTTCAGTTTCATTAGCAAAAATATGTAATTTATCCGAATTTATACGTTTTTTGCTATTAATCACCGCTAACAATATTTTAAAACGTTTGATTAAAGTTTCGTCGAGACCTGTTATTTTAGATGTTGTCTCAGGATCTTCAAAAAAAACGCATGGTTGTGTCTCCATCATTAGAGCTTCCATAACCGTGAAGAGGTTTATCCACAATGAGACACAACTGTTGCTTAAATTCATTTTGAATTCGTTTCTTTTCCTCCGATCGCATGTTTTGCAAATCTGTGTTAGTTTTTACACTTTTATTTTCATTTCCTGGAATTTGCCGATATTTTATATCATATACTAAATGTAAACAATATTCCATAAATCGTATCCTTGCATGAAGATGAGATATTCCAAATTTCAAAGCTTTTTCATTAACGACAGTTTCATTGACTATTTCGTGAAACTCTGAGCTTTTCTTTGCGCATATATTACACTTCCAGGTCGATGCGGTATCTATGACGGCTTTGGCTACTTTCCCATCAATCATCGTAAAAACTAGTAGAAATGAAATCTTTAGGATACATCCATTTATTTCCACGTACAAAGGAGATAAGTTTAAAATTTCTAACTCTATTTTCTCCACTAAGTTTTTTGTTGAGCTTACAGTTTCCCTCACATACTCAAAACGCACTGGCCGACATAAAAACTTAGAACCTGGTGTAATCCAGCAATCAAGATGAACATCTTTTTCTTGAAGCATGCAGTGAAGGAAGAAAGTTTTTGATTGGTAGTGTGTACAGGCCTAATAATAGAATTGATCTTAGTTACTTTTATAAAATAATGGAAGAACTAACTCAACTGACGTTATAATAGCCGGAAATTTTAATTTAAATCTGCTAACTGAGACAAATTTAACCATAAATATGAAATCGTTTGGTCTTAACCCTATAAATACAAATACGGCAACTCATTTTTCATCCATTACTAGCACACTACTAGATTTAATTTTTGTATCTGATGAATCAAATATTCTATTATATGATCAAATATCTGCGTCGTGTTTTTCCAGACACGATTTGGTTTTTCTCGCCTATAACATCCCACTACAAACTCCTACAACCACAATACAATATCGTAATTTCAAACGTGTTAATCAACAGGCGGATCACTCATATTACAGCAACTTCCATGTAGAACTTTTCCCAGCAAGCCTATTCAGTTTTGATGGTGTTAGTCAATTTGACGTACTCGCAAGCCGCTCATCCATCAAATCTAATGCAATCCACTTTTTTAAAAATGATTCTCCCATTTCTTCTACCGGTGATAACTTATATCTTCAATAAAATAATCATGACCAGCACCTACCCCCAAAGATGGAAACGAGCGAAGGTTCTTCCAATACCAAAATCGTCCTCGGAGTTTCGACCGATTGCCAAATTACCGTACATATCAAAAGCTTTTGAAAAACTACTGCATAAGCAGATAACCCATTATATCAATGATAAAAATCTTCTTACTTGTAAACAATCAGGTTTTCGTGCCAAGCACAGTTGTATTACAGCTCTTACTGATGTAGCCGAAGATCTGAGAAAAGAAGTAGATGATGGCTGTAACGCAATGCTGGTGTTTTTAGATCATTCAAAGGCCTTTGACACAGTTGACCACACCATTTTGTTACAAAAACTAGAAAAGATGATGCATTTGTCACCAACGTCTTGTAAATTATTACTCTCGTATCTTAATGGTCGAGTACAGTGTGTAGAAATCAACTCGTCAACAAAATCAAATTTCCTCCCTGTCACTAGGGGTGTACCACAGGGTTCCATTCTTGGACCTCTTCTTTTTTCGATTTATGCGAATGACTTGCCAGATCAACTGATACACTGCAATATCAGAATGTATGCCGATGATGTTCAATTATACATTAGCAGTAAAAAGGGAAAAATCGAAGATTGCACGCAAAAATTAAATGATGAATTACAACGTGTATCTTTTTGGGCTTCTGTAAATGGACTAAGTCTAAATCCAAAAAAAAAATCAAAATGCATTCTACTACGCAAGAGAACACAGAAAGTAGTTGAAATACCCAACGTTTATATTAACAACCAGAAAATTGAAATCGTTAATAAAACCAAAAATTTAGGTGTAATATTTAATAACACATTAACCTGGTCAGATCGCGTTATAAACGCTTGTGGAAAAACCTATTCAATGCTTCGAACGTTGTGGCCTACTCAATGTTACACCCCATTTAAAATCAGATTGCTGCTCGCAAAAACGTATTTAGTACCTATTCTAATTTATGCCTGTGAAATTTTTTCTAGTTGTGATGCTAAAAGCACATCGATACTAAACGTAACATATACAGTACAGTTATCTGTATAATCGAATCAAATTCAGCCGTTACAGGAGAAATAAAACCCTGATACAAATAAGACATGATACACTAATATCAAATTGGCAATTTTACATCACTGCAATTCGTCTTTGGAATATCATTCCACCAATTATTAGAGAAACCAGCAACGTATTACACTTTAAGAAAAGAATCTTTGAGTTTTACTCTTAAAATTTAATTACTTTAAAAAATGTGTCATTATTAATTTTTTTTATTTTCTCTAACTTTACATTGTTTAATAACTAATATTACTTTGTATTATTTGTTGCAACTTAATTTTTATAATATTATTTATATATCAGATTCTATATTGTATTTAGAAAATTGTATAAAAAGTAAAATTTATTTCTTTTTTTTGTTTAATTTTCTCTATTATAATTTTTCTTTTCTTAATTTAATTTAAATAATGAAAACTATATATGTATAACAATGTTTGTACTTCTACTACTTTAAGACTCATGTTTTGATGTAGATGTTACCAAATTAAATAAATAAATAAATAAATAAATAAATAAATAAATAAAAAAAGTACGAAAAAAAGTACGAAAAAAAGTACGAAAAATTAAAATTTGTCCATAAGTCTTCGTAATTCTTATTTAATGCGGATGAAGTTGATGGGGAAGTGTCTTCCTTAAATAACCGCATTCTGGGCGGTACCAAAGATGTCATAATAACACTTGAATAATCAACTTCTTCATTGCGTGTAGTTTGTTGTTTGTATTCAGTAAATCCAGACGTTCCACCGCAGCCCCTGTTTTATCTAGTAATTGGGAAAGTTCAACACTGCCACTTTTAGAGTCTACTGGTGATGGCACAATTTTGTTTTCCGTTTCTTTAATTGACTGACTGTTTGGTAAAATATCATATCCTTTTTCCTGGAGTGCTCAAAATACCATACTTGTTTCTCGATAATCCTAAGCTTAGTATTAGAGCTAACGCATCTTCTTCTGTGAAAGATTTTGATGATTTTAAAGTTGAAATACTTTGCACCATACGATTCAATCGCTCGGGAGATGCTGTTGGTACTACGTTGTAACGACGTGTAAAATATCATATCCTTTTTCCTGGAGTGCTCAAAATACCATACTTGTTTCTCGATAATCCTAAGCTTAGTATTAGAGCTAACGCATCTTCTTCTGTGAAAGATTTTGATGATTTTAAAGTTGAAATACTTTGCACCATACGATTCAATCGCTCGGGAGATGCTGTTGGTACTACGTTGTAACGACGTGTTTTCACTTTTTAAGCTGGGGCATACTCAGCGTGCCCAGGATCCATTACAAACTATTTATATTTCGATAAGAGAAGAAAACACTGTGCAATTTAATAATTTTTTCATAACACGTTAGAAACTTTATTATTTAATTGTTCTTAACACGTAACAATTTGACACGACACGACACGAATATTTATTTTTATAGCCAGTAGAAGTCGGACAAGTAGCAAACGACAGTTCTATGTAGTGGGGTAGAACAGAACGATAGTTCACGCTCACGGCGATGATTTGAGCATAGCGATAGCTCACGCTCACGGCGAGATTTGAGCAGAGCGATAGCTCACGGCGAGGATTTGAGCAGAGCGATAGCTCACGCTCACGGCGAGGATTGAGCAGAGCGATAGCTCACGCTCACGGCGAGTATTGAGCAGAGCGATAGCTCACGCTCACGGCGAGATTTGAGCACAGCGATAGCTCACGTTCACGGCGAGGATTGTCACTGAGCAGAACGATAGTTCACGCTCGCGTCAGAATGGGCAACAACGATAGTTAAACCCCTTTAAGCTACTTAGGTAAAATCTTCTTTAAATGCAGAAAGATATTTCCCGCACTTATAGAAGGTCTTACCTCGTTGCCGTCCACTGGCTAATTCCTTAAAATCGATCAATGCAGCAGTTTTTATACATATTGATCGATGACACATAAACATTCACACATATGTATTACACAGTTGACAACAATTACATGAGTGTTACAATTAGTAGTACAATGTTGCATCTTATAGTATTTTCTAATGTTCAATGTTATGTTTGACATCTAGATGGCATTTTGAATAAAATACTGTTAAATTCAAATATAATTTAAATAAATTAGAACACTGATAAGGAACCAATAATAAAATTAATTTTATATATATACATGAGACGCAAAAACGAATGCACTGACTTTTGCTCGTCTCAATTTTTCCAGCTTTTTTTTGGTTGTGTTTGTATTAAAACTGCTTTGAAGGAATCCTTTATAACGTTCGAAGAAAAATTTTTAACGACTTCTTGTCTTATTTATTTTTTGTCTTTTGTTGAACATTTTCGTAATCCTTTTTTGGCTGACCTAATTTCTTTCCGCCGATCTCTACAGTGAGCTCCATATTTAACCAATCATTATATTTCTCCTTAAACCGTGTCTTTGACATCGTAGCTTCGTATGTCTTTTCATAACTTTTATAAAATTTTTCAATTTTGATATTTCCCTCCCACAGATGTAATATATAAACCATACGTGTGATGGATAATATCAAGAAGTTTTGCTATTTTTCCTGCACGTAAGGATATATCTCCGAGATTTTGCCAAATGACCTCGCACAAAGAATAATGTTTTAATGTTATCTCCATGATAGATTATACTTAATAAGTCAACTATTTAAACAATATCGCGGCTTATATATTGAATAATAATTCTCAACAGGTAAAAATTTAGTCACGTATTAAGCTACCTTTAACAAAAGGGTTGCGCAAAATATCCTGAGAGTAAATAACACTGATCGGGAAGGGTTCAAACTACCGGGGAAAGTTATATCGGTAAAAAAGAAGTTATACGTGTCCCTGCGTTTCGCTGGGTCAAGTCTAGGAATCGAGATATATCTATTTGAAGTAAGTAACTATCATATAGGGGAAATTGTCACCTTTGGTGGTTTTTTCTTTGACATAACTCGAGAACCACTAGTCCGATTTTGCTCAAACAATTTTAAAAAAATTAAAAATTACAATTCCTTTAATCTGTTCATATAACGTTTTTCTATATACTCAACAGTTTTGCCGGTAAAAATAAATGTATGAAGAAAAAAATATTTTTTGCCTAAAATATTAAAAAAAGTAATAAACAAAAGGTTATTTGATTTTTATGGTAGCGGTAACAAACTAAAAAACGGTCATATATGTGCGTGGACAATTAAAAGGAAAAAAGGAAAGTGCACTTTTTTAATTATTTGGGTTTTTTCCGTTGGCTACCTGCATGATTTTGTTACACAAATTTCACCCACATTTATGAGTGGTCATGTTTTAGAACGTTTCGAAAAATTTAAAACGCACACGAATCAGGTATATAGCCACCCTTAAAAGATGCGCCAATTCATAAGTACCTCTCAGTAAAATATTGAAACTTACGTAGTTTTTATAGGTGTTCATTGATCGATTTTTGTCATTCAACAAGTGTCTCCGAACGCGTAAAGTACGATTTTTTTAAAGTGACGAAAAAGTAATAAAAGTATAAAACCGAAATGAGTGCAAATTGTCCAGAAAATATCATTTTATTTTGTTACGTTTGTGGCAAAAGAGCTTTTTCAACAAATACTGCATTACTCACTGAGCAAGTGGAGCGTGCTTTTAAACTTTATTTTGATTCCGAAATAATTCGCGGCGTTTCGTGGGCCCCAGACAAAATTTGTAAAACGTGCTACAATGCTCTTAACATGTGGATCCAAGGGAAACGCAGTTCACTTTCTTTTGGTGTACCAATGATTTGGACTGATCCAGGAGAGCACAATTCCGATAACTGTTACGCTTGCGCAAACAAAATATGTGGAGTAAATCGTAAAGGCCTTAAACGAAGAGTTTACATATCTGTTAGAAGTGCACAAATACCTCTACCGCATTCGGATGAAATACCAATTCCACCGCTTCCAAGTCCTGACAGAGAAACTTCTTTTTCTATTGAAACAATGGATTAATCGGATTTCACCTATAAACCAACACCAGAAGCCGGCCCATCGAACAAAATAATTCCAATATCACAAGCAAGAATGGACAAGATTGTTGCAGAATTAAACCTTTCTCAACGTGAAGCAGAAAAACTTGCCCAGCTTTTGAAAGAAGGCAACAATTTGGAGCCTAATGTCAAAGTCACCGGATATCGAAGACGACAATTGCTATTCCAACGGTACTACACACTCAACGAAGGGAACACATTTGTTTACTGCCACGATATAAAGGGACTGATGGAGGCGATGGCCATTAATTGTCGCAGCTGATTGGCGAATGTTCATCGATTCTTCGAAATCAAGCCTGAAAGTCGTTTTGCTACATAAATATAATAAAAAACCAAGCATTCCCATTGGCTACAGCACAGACATGAGCGAAACATACGATTCGATGAAAATAATTTTGGATAAAGTTTGCTACACTGATCACATGTGGCGGATCAGTTGTGATCTGAAAGTCGTGGCGATGCTAAGAGGTCTCCAGGAGGCTATACGAAAAACATGTGTTTCTTGTGTCTTTGGGATACCCGATTTAAAGGAAACCAATACGAAACGCATGACTGGCTTCCTCGAGATCCAAGGGAGAGAGGACACAACTGCGTAAATGATCCACTGGTGCCAATGGAGAACGTCCTCATGCCCCCTCTCCATATCAAACTGGGAATCGTAAAAAATTTCATCAAGGCCATTGTGAAGCAACCGAAAATTCTTGATTGTTTGAATAATATTTTCCCACGAATCAACGAAGTAAAATTGAAGGAAGGTGTTCTGAATGGGCCGGATGTACGAAAGCTCATAAAATCAAAGGAATTTAAAGGTGCTTTAGACGGTAATGCTTACTTTGCGTGGAAGGCAGTGAAGAAAGTCATACGATATTTTTTGGGAAGTACGCGAGCACACAATTACCCCGCTCTTGTGACCAAGATGTTGCACTACTTCCAGAAAATTGGAGTGAATATGTCCCTCAAAATTCACTTCTTGCATCACCATCTCGAATACTTCAGCAAGCAGCTAGCCTCAGAGTCGGATGAACATGGCGAGCGCTTCCATCAAGTGGCAATGCCAATGGAAACGCGATATAAAGGCAAAAGGCTCGATTCGCTGCTGGATGAAATTTGTTGGTGGTCGCAAAAGACGTACGATCCCGACAATGAAGATGAAGAAGAAGAATATACAATGGGAGTTTCCTCAGAGGGTAAGTCACAAAAATGAAGTTAACTGACTGATTATAAACAATTCATTTTTTCCAGATGAAGACATATCCTCATCCGATACAGACTCTGAACAAGTGGGCGAACCACCACGCAAGAAAGTAAAGGGCGCAAACAAACGAAAATAAGTTTTGCGTTCATCGATTTTTATAACGTATGTATCTATGTAATAACCTAATAATTACCTGTAATAATTTTTAATTTTACGTGTTAATAATAAATAATTTATAATAAATATTATCCAAACTCATTGAAACATAAAATCAATATTCTTGTCAAAATGAGATACCTTCACTTAATTGTGAATAAAAGCGAAACGCGTCCATCGATTTTCATGATCTATGTCTCATTTTGTTTAAAGGTTATGTGACTTTGCGTGAAAGTAATACGACTTGCCTTTTTTTCCGTTTTGGATTTTTTATGAATTTAAAAAATAAAAAAATTTAATATTTTAGGCAAAAAAATATTTTTTTTCTTCATACATTTATTTTTACCGGCAAAACTGTTGAGTATATAGAAAAACGTTATATGAACAGATTAAAGGAATTGTAATTAGTAATAATAACTTCAAATCGATATATCTCGATTCCTAGACGTGAACCAGCGAAACGCCGGGACACGTATAACTTGTTTTTGACCGATATAACATTTCCCGTTGGTTTCATCCCATCCCGATTTTGACTGTCGCATAGTGTAAGTAATCATTAGTTATTTATATTAAAGGTATCCATTTAAAGTACTTACGCCTCGTATACTGTGTATATGTTGTAAGTTTATTCGATTAGTGTCAAAACTAGTTTACGAGACCTCGTAAATATACGCTTATATTTTCATGTGTAAACTTTTTCGTATTTATACACACATTTGAATATTGTCAAAAATAAAATTATTTTGTATTGTTTGTTTTTTTATTTTTTGTTTTATTTGTTTTTAAATGATACAAATTTAAAAAATTCTGTGTTTAATTTATGAAAAGATCAAAAAAGTGGCTAAATGCAAAATTGAAATGTGAATAGTTTTAAAAGGTGCGTTCATTCAAATAAACAGGTAAAGTTACAAATATACGCGATTACAAAAATACACGGTACATAAATGCAGTTAGCTGAATACCACTATTATACTTTAAAATATGCACCTGTAAAATATTTGTCTCATGTTAAAAAATGTTTTCTTTTTACCTGGGGTGTATGTTTTGAATGCAATAATTGTACCTGTCCCAAAATGAAAAATATTTTTTTTTTACTTGGGGTGTATGTTTTGAAGGCAATAATTGTACCTGTTAGCAATATTTTTTATATAACTTTAATTAGTGTTGCCAACTCTTGAAGGCAGAAAAGCACCGTGAGCATTGTGAAAACGGGTAAAAAGGTTAAAAATTTACCAAAAATGGGGTAAAAAAGCACGATATTAATTTTTTGAAAAATTTAAGTCCAGAATTTAAAAACACATTTCAGTTTTGCAAAATCATGTAAAAAAGATTCAAAAATAACTAAAAGAAAGGGTAAAAAGCACCAAACTAATATTTAAAAATTTTGAAGTTTAAATATAACGAAGTTGCTATTTAAAATTGTACTACAAACACTGGAAAAAATGTATTTTTTGTATAGTTCGAATTTTTTTTTCAACTTTGACAGAAAATTGAAGAAAAATTACAAAAAAACGCGAACAAATACCAAAAATATAAACTGTACAAAAAGCACTAAAAGCACTGCCAGAAATTTGAAAAATCACTGTAAATACCCGCTTTTTTTAAACGGGTATTTGTAAAAAATCACCGGGTACGAGATGGAAAAAAGCACCAAAAAATACCCGAAAAGCACTGAAATGGCAACACTGCCTTTAATACATGAATGGAAAGGGAAACATGTCTAGTTTATTGTAGTGTTAATTCTTTAGTAACATTCAAAAAAACCTTAAACACTTCTGGGAAAAATCTACGAAAAAACTAAAATGTGTATTTTTTACAAAATCATCTTTAAAGATTGACTTTCAATATCTTAAAAACTATCCAAGGTACGTGAATGATTTTTTGCACCAATAAAGACTATTTTATTGTTCATGTAAAACAATTAAAATAATTTAAAAAAAAATAAACCGAACTATCCTTTTTTTGCAATTAAAATTATGTTGTGTGGAAATTTGCCATTTTTTATAAAATCATGTTTTCTGGATTCGTTTATGAATTGGCGCTACTTTTTATTTTTTAAATCTAAACAGAATATATGGCGATATACAACTGTATTTCAGAAAGTATCAAAATCCGCGTGACTTTTTTGTTATATGATGGAAAACTCAAAAATTCTCATAAAAATTTGACCAATTTCGGTCAAAGCTTGTGATGCAGTTTTGTCTGAAGCCGGGGTAAAACTCAGTTTGTCCAGGTTCGTCAAAGGTCTGCCTCCTTTGAAATAAAACAGCAATCGTTTCTTTTGTTCAATTCAATTGTACGATCCTGTATCGCACACAGTTTTATTTACCAAGATCTTAAACTACTTATTTAATCTAATGACTTCTTTAAACGGTGTCGATGATTCGGTGCACAGGATGATCTTCGGCAACTCTGGCAGTGGTTGCAGTTCCTCCAAACGTCGATAGCTCTGTCACTGGTTCGATCTGATTAGGTATTGAACTACGACCCGTAAATCTTTCTAAGTAACTCACGAGAATAGTAAGCAGGTGAGTCGGGTTATTTCGGTGAAACGAGGGAATATGGCAAATACGATTAGTAAGTATTTCTAAATAACTCACGAGAATAGTAAGCAGGTGAGTCGGGTTATTTCGGGGAAACGAGGGAATATGGTAACTACGATTAGTAAATAGTTCTAAGTAACTCACGAGAATAGTAAGCAGGTGAGTCGGGTTATTTCGGGGAAACGATGGAATAGCGTAAATACGATTAGTAAATATTTCTAAGTAACTCACGAGAATAGTAAGCAGGTGAGTCGGGTTATTTCGGTGAAACGAGGGAATATGGCAAATACGATTAGTAAGTATTTCTAAATAACTCACGAGAATAGTAAGCAGGTGAGTCGGGTTATTTCGGGGAAACGAGGGAATATGGTAACTACGATTAGTAAATAGTTCTAAGTAACTCACGAGAATAGTAAGCAGGTGAGTCGGGTTATTTCGGGGAAACGAGGGAATATGGTAACTACGATTAGTAAATAGTTCTAAGTAACTCACGAGAATAGTAAGCAGGTGAGTCGGGTTAATTCGGAGAAACGAGGGAATATGGTAAATACGATTAGTAAATATTTCTAAGTAACTCACGAGAATAGTAAGCAGGTGAGTCGGGTTATTTCGGTAACTCCGACCTTGTTGGCTTATTCGTGTATACTTCGCAGAAGTACGAAGTATAGTAAAACTCCAACTGGGTTCGGGTTACCTCGGGAACACGAGGAGATGTAAATACGATTAGTAAATATTTCTAAGTAACTCACGAGAATAGTAAGCAGGTGAGTCGGGTTAATTCGGGGAAACGAGGGAATATGGTAAATGCGATTAGTAACTACGATTAGTGACTCACGAGAATAATAGGCAGGTGAGTCGGGTTAGTGTGGGAACTGTAATCGGGCTGGCTTATTCGTGTATACTTCGCCCACTGGACGAAGTATAATAAAACTCCAACTGGATTCAAGCTCTCCCCTAGGCTATACAACTTTTCCCTTATAAGCAATACGTTCTATTAACCTAATAAGAATTATTAGAATATTTGCCCAGCCCAGTGAAAATATATTGTTGGTTAGGAGTATCAGCATTTCCATTAGGTATATGAATAAGTAGGTTATTTGTAACGGCACGTTACATTCCCCCCCTACTTTGAAGGAAAAAACAAGTGGTTCTACTTTTTTTTTCCTTTTTCACTCCTTTTCTTTTACTAAAATTCCCCCTATCAATCAATGGCACTATGCGAATTTCGACCTTTCGATCTGTAGTACCCGAAGGTACCTTTTGCCGAACTCCAAAGCTTCGGTTCGATATGTGGGTGCAATGCCGAACAGAAATATATCCATGTAGGTGGATTTGGTTTAGAGCATAGTGTGGGCGTTGGTCTTCGCATATTTGGAACATACGATTGTTTTGCCGAGTTCAAGCGGTCGTGATGTTTTATCGATGGGGTCACAAGAAGTCGGGAAGGAAGGCTTGGGAATTTCGGCTTCGATTGAACGGCCAGTTTTGTCGCTGCCATCGATGTCCTTGGAACCTTTTCCGATTTATGAAATTCAACACCGGATATATTTCTTGCCGATTTCTGGTTATTTTGGGCTCTAATAAGGGGGAGTGTGGAGCTCGCATCGATTAGTGCGCGATCTTCAATGTCGTTGCTGTGAATTGGAAGGAAGTATCGGGGAACAGGTTGTCTACCTTCGGTTATTTGTAATGTGCAACGACAATCTCTGGACATCACGCCGTCAGTACCACAGCGGGAACAGAAAATACGCAGTGGATTACGGCATTGCCTTCTGGTGTGTCCTCTCGCCTTACAGCGCCAGCAATGTGTAGATCGACCGTAAACGTCCAGCGCTGACATAATCCCCAAAAAATGGTTAGTATGGCCTTTCTCTTCATGTATTATCGCCTCATATTCATCTGTTAGCTCCATGAGCTCATCTAACGAAGTGAAGTGATTCCGACGTATATACAGTTTGTATTCGCTTCTGAGACCATAATAGATTCGGTCCGTATGATCCAATTTCCGTAGTTCAGGGTGATGATGGATGAGGGTTTGTATATCTAATATAAAATCTTTCGCCTTTTCCTTCGGCAATTGCTTCCGGCGGTATATTGTCTCTTCAAGATGGGCTAAGTATCGTTTTGGTAAAAAGAATCGATCGGCTTGTCTTTTGAACTCCTCCCACGAATGGATTTCATGCCGCTTGATACGATACCACTGAAGCGCTCGCCCCTTTAGTATTTCTAGGAGCGAGAAGAGAAGCCGGTTCTTCGGAAATGCGTAGCATTCGGCTACTTCTTCGACCCGTTCAATGAACTTCGTGTAAGTGCTACCACCATCATAGGTCAGATCCCATCGGCGGATTACTTCCATGATTTCGAAGTTACTGAGGCTACTCGCCGTTCGAAAGCTATCAAGATCTTGGTAATTGCTGTGTGCTGTACTCGCTCCAAGTTCGTTGGTGGTTTGGTTAGGTTTTCCACTAGGTGCGTCGTTGGAGTCGAGTCCCTGCTCGGGCGCCATTTGTGATGCAGTTTTGTCTGAGGCCGGGGTAAAACTCAGTTTGTCCAGGTTCGTCAAAGGTCTGCCTCCTTTGAAATAAAACAGCAATCGTTTCTTTTGTTCAATTCAATTGTACGATCCTGTATCGCACACAGTTTTATTTACCAAGATCTTAAACTACTTAAACTACTTATTTAATCTAATGACTTCTTTAAACGGTGTCGATGATTCGGTGCACAGGATGATCTTCGGCAACTCTGGCAGTGGTTGCAGTTCCTCCAAACGTCGATAGCTCTGTCACTGGTTCGATCTGATTAGGTATTGAACTACGACCCGTAAATCTTTATAAGTATCTCACGAGAATAGTAAGCAGGTGAGTCGGGTTATTTCGGGAATATGAGGAAATACTATTAGTAAATATTTCTAAGTAACTCACGAGAATAGTAAGCAGGTGAGTCGGGTTATTTCGGGGAAACGATGTAATATGGCAGATACGATGAGTAAATATTTCTAAATAACTCACGAGAATAGTAAGCAGGTGAGTCGGGTTAATTCGGAGAAACGAGGGAATATGGTAAATACGATTAGTAAATATTTCTAAGTAACTCACGAGAATAGTAAGCAGGTGAGTCGGGTTATTTCGGTAACTCCGACCTTGTTGGCTTATTCGTGTATACTTCGCAGAAGTACGAAGTATAGTAAAACTCCAACTGGGTTCGGGTTACCTCGGGAACACGAGGAGATGTAAATACGATTAGTAAATATTTCTAAGTAACTCACGAGAATAGTAAGCAGGTGAGTCGGGTTATTTCGGGGAAACGAGGGAATATGGTAACTACGATTAGTAAATAGTTCTAAGTAACTCACGAGAATAGTAAGCAGGTGAGTCGGGTTATTTCGGGGAAACGATGGAATAGCGTAAATACGATTAGTAAATATTTCTAAGTAACTCACGAGAATAGTAAGCAGGTGAGTCGGGTTATTTCGGTGAAACGAGGGAATATGGCAAATACGATTAGTAAGTATTTCTAAATAACTCACGAGAATAGTAAGCAGGTGAGTCGGGTTATTTCGGGGAAACGAGGGAATATGGTAACTACGATTAGTAAATAGTTCTAAGTAACTCACGAGAATAGTAAGCAGGTGAGTCGGGTTATTTCGGGGAAACGAGGGAATATGGTAACTACGATTAGTAAATAGTTCTAAGTAACTCACGAGAATAGTAAGCAGGTGAGTCGGGTTAATTCGGAGAAACGAGGGAATATGGTAAATACGATTAGTAAATATTTCTAAGTAACTCACGAGAATAGTAAGCAGGTGAGTCGGGTTATTTCGGTAACTCCGACCTTGTTGGCTTATTCGTGTATACTTCGCAGAAGTACGAAGTATAGTAAAACTCCAACTGGGTTCGGGTTACCTCGGGAACACGAGGAGATGTAAATACGATTAGTAAATATTTCTAAGTAACTCACGAGAATAGTAAGCAGGTGAGTCGGGTTAATTCGGGGAAACGAGGGAATATGGTAAATGCGATTAGTAGCTACGATTAGTGACTCACGAGAATAATAGGCAGGTGAGTCGGGTTAGTGTGGGAACTGTAATCGGGCTGGCTTATTCGTGTATACTTCGCCCACTGGACGAAGTATAATAAAACTAAGTAAGAATTTACTGATTACTGGAATTGATAATGCACTTGATATGTAATGCAGTGTGCCCATGCATGTTTTTTATTTAATCATATAAAAGGGTTTCCCACTTGACTTTTAAAAAAATCAAACCCCAAGAAAAAAAAAATAAATTAATATCGTATATGTAGTCCTTAAGATATCAAATGTAAATATCATGTATATATAACTTATAAATTACATTAGTTTGTAACGACAAAAGTCGGTTCTCGTTTTTGTCTACATAAATTATTAACATTTTTAGTAATATTATATTATCATTGTTTGAATTTAACGGAATTATTAATAACGCCATCTATTTGTCAATACTTGCATCACTAATCATATACTACTAGATGGTACAACACTGTCACATATGTTTTGTACTAAATGTTACTAATGTGTAGGGCAAGGAATTTCATGCACTTAAAAATGGAAAATATGCGATTAAAATATGCGGCTAAAAAAGAAAAATATGCATTAAAAACATAAGAAATATGCACTAAAAACTATTATTTTTGCAAAAATAATGTAATTTAAAACTTAAAAATATAACTAAGTTAGTTATTTTGCAAACAGACACAGAACTCGAAGATTTTCCATAGGTCAATCAGGTTTTTAAGAATGATTATTTTGATTGATTCAAAATATAAAATTTTGAATTTTTTATATTTTTTTACAAAATAAAAAATGCTCCTAAAAATAAAAATATGCACAAATATGCATTAAAAGGCACAAAATATGCATTAAAAAGGCACCAAATATGCATTTAAAGTCAAAATATGCAAAAACATGCATTTATGACAAAATATGCAAAAATATGCAACTACAAATCGATGCCATTTTGTTCTAAATTTGATGATTCGGATAAATATTTAGTCCATATTAGTTTTGGACTTTCGACGAAAAACATGCATTTGCATGAAATTCCTTGCCCTACTAATGTGTAATTGGTACTACTGTATTATAAGTTGTATTAAAATGTTTCTGTGTGTTTGATCAGCAAGTATAAAAGGCAGTGCTGTTGATCAATTTGAGGCAGTTAGGCAGTAGACGACCACAAGGTAAGATCTACTATTTAGTGAGGAGTTCCCTAAATAATAAAATCTAATTTTGTGGTAAAAGGAAACTCTCGCGTTTAGTTGTTAGAGAAAACTGAGGTCAGCCCTTAGATATTTCTCTATTTTTTTTTCGTTATTCGGTGCGAAACTTGCTCTCTCTCCGTGTTTAGTTGCTAGAGAAAACTGAGGTTAGCCCTTAGATCTTTCTCTATTTTTTTGTATTCGGTGCGAAACTTGCTCTCTCTCCGCGTTTAGTAGCTAGAGAAAACTGAGGTTAGCCCTTAGATCTTTCTCTATTTTTTTTTCGTATTCGGTGCGAAACTTGCTCTCTCTCCGCGTTTAGTAGCTAGAGAAAACTGAGGTTAGCCCTTAGATATTTCTCTATTTTTTTTTCGTTATTCGGTGCGAAACTTGCTCTCTCTCCGCGTTTAGTTGCTAGAGAAAACTAAAGTTAGCCTTAGATCTTTCTCTATTTATTTTTTTTGGTTATCCGGTACGAAATATCGCGTTTAGTTGCTAGAGAAAACTGAGGTTAGCCCTTAGATTTTCTCTCTCTCTCGATATAGTCCTCGCAAACTGATATTTTACCTTGTTGTGTATTAAACTACTGACGTGGGTTTAAACGTAGAGCGGCCAGGATAAACCCATATTTGACTACAGGCTACAAAAAAATCGTCGTGTGTGAATCTGTCGGTGAAAAATTAATTGTGTAATAGTAATAAGTATTAGAAAATAAAGATATCAATAAAAAATATATATATTTTTTTTAAAGCAATACAAACCGTGTTCTCTCTCTTTGTTTTTTTTTAAATAAATAATTGTAACGAACCCTGGACATCGCTGAGTTCTGCCCCAGCATACTGCAAAAAAACGTGTCGTTACAATGGCGCCCGAGCAGGGACAGTAGTAGACTGTTCCAGACAAATGAGAGAGTCGGGAAAATACGGAATCGTAATCGCGCGAACAATAAAGTGGGAACAAATAACATCGAAATAATAATTGTGACTATTGTTGATTAAAAAAAAATGTGTGAAAGAAAAACTCTGTGAAGAAAACAAAAACTGTTTAAGTGAAAAAAAAACTGTCGGAAAAAAAAAACTGTCGAAAACCAAACTTGAAATAAAATAAAAATGTCGAGACTGTAACGTGTTGTCAATTTTTGAAATTGTATAAAAAAAAAACTGTGCGCGGTATTGAAAAATTATATAGAAAAAAAATTGAGAATAAATTTGAGAATTAACAGCCGTCGGGAAAACAGACTTAAAAAAAAAGATTTGATAAAAAGACTTGAAAAAAAAACAATTTGGAAAATAAAGAAAAAGAAACCAAAAAAAAAAAAGTAAGCTATCATCCAGGATGTTGCTTTCCTCTGAAAATGGTGGTTATCTTTCGGCGCATATCGAATCTAGATTGATTCTTGTGAATCAGGTAAGAGAATGGGGGTTAAGTTATGATGGATTACAAAACCCCTTAGAATTTATCGATCGTGTTGAAGAATTGGCTGAAATATACAGGGTGGTGTTACATCAGCTTCCACAAATTATGCCACTACTTTTGTGTAATAAGGCCCTAATATGGTTTAGAAACAACAACAAATACTGGCAATTATGGTCATCATTTAAAACTGACTTTATAGAATTTTTCCTTTCTTCAAGATATTTGGAAAAATTGGAAGACGAAATTCGTAAGCGGACTCAACATTCAAAGGAAACATTTAAGGACTATCTGCTATCTCTACAAAATCTAATGAGACATGCCAATTTACCGGAAGACCAAAAACTCGAAAGGATTTATCGCAATACTCGCACAGACTATCATTGGTACATTCGACGGAAAGATTTTTCGTCCCTGAATGAGTTGATTTTATTAGCCGAGGAATTCGAAAATATTACAATATCACCACAAATTGGAGGAGAACATACTAAAGCGCTGACTGACCTAACCAATCTCAACGGCCATACCCGATATTCAGTTAATCGTTGTCGTTCCAAGGAAAAGTGTGTTAGTAACGTCAATAATAATCCACGCCCATTTAATAATTCCCAAACTCGAATAAAAGCCAGCGGAATTAATTGTTATTTACGTGATTCAAAAGTATTTGAGAAGAAAACCGCATTAAAACATCGTTCTTCAGATAGTAAAGTGAAGCCTACACCGACACTAAAATGCAAGTGGTTGCAGAAAAGGATGCAAAAAGTACATGAGTGCCCTGAAAGATATCCTGATTATACTGTTATTGAAAGTAAATTATATCGTCGTTTTCCACATCATCTAAGGTATGAGAATAGCTCTCCTTTCAAAATTTGTGTACCTGGTCCATCACGAAATACAATACTTCGACAAAATCATCAAAACAACACTTCCAAACATTCAAGTATACGAAAAACTATCGAGAATATTTCCAAATACTACTACTGGCCCGGAATATCTCGTGACGTAAGACGTTATGTGCATCGATGTGAATCCTGCCAAAACCATAACATAAATCAAAGACGCGAAACGTGGAAGAATAATCTCACGGGTGTTAAGCCAGAGCTCTCCAAATCGAAATCTTGTCTTCCGATCTCCCTTTTCCGCGGACATGGACATCGATTGGCAAATCCACTTTATGACAAATTTAATAACGGTACAACTTCAAATTGCTTCAAAGTAGCTGAATATAATACAGAGTTGATAATTGCGAGAAGACAGGCGGCTAAGAAATTCTCGGGACCTGAAACGATATTATTTGCGTTGTCCGATCGAGATGCCGATAATTATCGCGAACCAAGAAAACAACGACATGCCATACAATATAAAATTTAAAAAAAAATCTACAAGAACCAAGATCGTATTCTTTACGTGTCCTACCGTGAAATCAATACTGAAAAGAATTCCAGGACCAGAAACGTTGCTTATATACGTTGTCCAATCGAAATATTTAAATGGAAATATCTTTATAAAACCAAAATAAAAAATTTACGCCGCCCTACAATAAAATCTTCCATCATCTACCTGGACCAGAAACGTGAAATAAATACGTTGTCCAAAATACAAAAACTTCCTTCAAAGAATTTGTACATACAATCCAGAAAAGCAGAATACGTTGGTCCAACGTTAAACCTTCGTCAACGAGAAAAACCATGCTAGGTCATCATTATCATCGTCGTCATCATCGCAACCATTTCAAGGCCACCCGGACGTAATTGCCGTAAATTTCAACGACTTTATCATCATCAGGCTAATCAACATTATTCCCATCATCGTAATCAAAACCATCGTCATAAGCATCCCAATTATTATCCCAGTCATCATCCACCTTGTCATGGTCTTCAAATCATCATCGACAAAATCGTGATCCAGTTTATCATCTTCGACGTCATCAGTTCAGTTAGAACCAGCTAGAATGTTCTATACTTTCGATTGCAACTGCCTAAGTTTCAAGAGTTCGAGCATCTCTATTGCTTCCCGAAGAGGGGAGGTAATGTAACGACAAAAGTCGGTTCTCGTTTTTGTCTACATAAATTATTAACATTTTTAGTAATATTATATTATCATTGTTTGAATTTAACGGAATTATTAATAACGCCATCTATTTGTCAATACTTGCATCACTAATCATATACTACTAGATGGTACAACACTGTCACATATGTTTTGTACTAAATGTTACTAATGTGTAATTGGTACTACTGTATTATAAGTTGTATTAAAATGTTTGTGTGTGTTTGATCAGCAAGTATAAAAGGCAGTGCTGTTGATCAATTTGACGCAGTTAGTCAGTAGACGACCACAAGGTAAGATCTACTATTTAGTGAGGAGTTTGCCAATTCCCTAAATAATAAAATCTAATTTTGTGGTAAAAGGAAACTCTCGCGTTTAGTTGTTAGAGAAAACTGAGGTCAGCCCTTAGATCTTTCTCTATTTTTTTTTCGTTATTCGGTGCGAAACTTGCTCTCTCTCCGTGTTTAGTTGCTAGAGAAAACTGAGGTTAGCCCTTAGATCTTTCTCTATTTTTTTGTATTCGGTGCGAAACTTGCTCTCTCTCCGCGTTTAGTAGCTAGAGAAAACTGAGGTTAGCCCTTAGATCTTTCTCTATTTTTTTTTCGTATTCGGTGCGAAACTTGCTCTCTCTCCGCGTTTAGTAGCTAGAGAAAACTGAGGTTAGCCCTTAGATATTTCTCTATTTTTTTTTCGTTATTCGGTGCGAAACTTGCTCTCTCTCCGCGTTTAGTTGCTAGAGAAAACTAAAGTTAGCCTTAGATCTTTCTCTATTTATTTTTTTTGGTTATCCGGTACGAAATATCGCGTTTAGTTGCTAGAGAAAACTGAGGTTAGCCCTTAGATTTTCTCTCTCTCTCGATATAGTCCTCGCAAACTGATATTTTACCTTGTGGTGTATTAAACTACTGACGTGGGTTTAAACGTAGAGCGGCCAGGATAAACCCATATTTGACTACAGGCTACAAAAAAATCGTCGTGTGTGAATCTGTCGGTGAAAAATTAATTGTGTAATAGTAATAAGTATTAGAAAATAAAGATATCAATAAAAAAAAAATATATATTTTTTTTAAAGCAATACAAACCGTGTTCTCTCTCTTTGTTTTTTTTTTTAAATAAATAATTGTAACGAACCCTGGACATCGCTGAGTTCTGCCCCAGCATACTGCGAAAAAACGTGTCGTTACAAGTTAATATATTAATAAAAACATGAATTGCTAATTTTGTGGGTTTCAAATGCATTTACTTTTTATACTAAGAACACAGTTTAGAAAAAAATAATATGCGAATTTTTTGTTAAACAAAATGTATGCTGAAGTATTTATACGTGAATTAAAATATCAATTGATACAATTAAATGTTATCTTTCCATAAAAAGATTTGCTTGGGAACGTATAATTCCTAAGGAAAGTGGATTTGCATGCTGTATGTATACTTTTGTTACTGTCTGTACATTTCACATGAATGCAAAAACAATTTAATTATGGTATTTCGAAATAAATTGATAATCATTTATTCAATGTTTATGATACTAAATACTACTATTACAGACTCTATGATTTATAGTGTAATTTTAATAACAATTTATTGCTAATTAATGACTCGGCTAACAAGACACTTATTTGTAATTCTGTAGTTAGTATTTAGTAAATTTGTTATATATTTACATGTTATCCTTGGTTTGGTACAATTTATTGTAGATAAGATGCTTGGGTACATAGATGAGACAAATTAATTGAGTATAATAATTTATTGATAACACTATGCGACAGTCAAAATCGGGATGGGATGAAACCAACGGGAAATGTTATATCGGTCAAAAACAAGTTATACGTGTCCCGGCGTTTCGCTGGGTCAACCCTAGGAATCGCGATATAACTTTTTTTGACATAACTCGAGAACCGCTAGTCCGATTTTGCTCAAACAATTTTAAAAAAATTTTAAATTACAATTCCTTTAATCCGTTCATATAACGTTTTCCTATATACTCAACAGTTTTGCCGGTAAAAATAAATGTTTGTTACCGCTACCATAAAAATCAATAACCTTTTGTTTATTACTTTTTTTTAATATTTTAGGCAAAAAATAATTTTTTCTTCATACATTTATTTTTACCGGCAAAACTGTTGAGTATATAGAAAAACGTTATATGAACAGAGTAAAGGAATTTTTTAAAATTGTTTGAGCAAAATCGGACTAGTGGTTCTCGAGTTATGTCAAAAAAAAGACCACCAAAGGTCAAATCGATATATCTCGATTCCTAGGGTTGACCCAGCGAAACGCCGGGACACGTATAACTTCTTTTTTACCGACATAACTTTCCCCGGTAGTTTGAACCCTTCCCCTAACATTTGTCTCACAGTGTAATTTAATTACACCCAGAAAACAGTCTCAGTTGTAGCCACCGAATTTGTTGCCAATCAAATTCGTGCGGTTACGACAAGAGATGGGCACGTGAGTGAATTTTCACTCACACTCACTCACGCTCACGAGAAAAAATTCTAATCACGCACAATCACTCACGATAAAAAAATTACTACTCACACTCACTCACGCTCACGTGAGTAAATTGAACTTTCAGTCACACTCACGCGTGCTCACGCGTGATTCACGTGAGTCACGCAAATTCACGAAACAAAAGTTTCCCAGAAAAAAATAATACCCAAATAAAAAAAAATGATATGGAGCCATATGAAGTTATATTTAATTATATATAATATTTTATGTAACTAGATATAATTGTATCCGAAAAATGAGAACGTCTTATTGTATCATATTGTATCGAATTGTATACAATTGTATATAATTTCGTACAATTTGATACAATTTTATGCAATTCGATACAATTGTATCCGAATTTTGTCCTCATCCAATTACATCAAATTATATCTTTTTGTATAAAATTATATAAAATGTTATAAAAGTGGACATAGTTTGATACAATTATATCTAAATATTAATCTTATACTTTTTATCATATTATATAGGACCATATCTAACAATATACATACAAAAATAATTTTTTTAAATAAAAAAAAATTTTCAATTACTTGTAATTGTAATTGTTCTTTTTTGAATTGCAATTACAAATAATCGGCCTGATTACGAGTGTCGAATTTGTAGTCGAAATTTTCGACTCCATATAAAATGATTTTGTATATAATGGAAATTATAAAGAAATGAAACTCTGATGCTGGATTTTTTTAAATCTGAGTGCTATATATGGTAAATCCAATTGAAAAATTGTTCAAAAAATGCGTTTTTAGTGAATTTTCAGCAAATTCGACTTAGTTTCGACTATGACTACGACACTCGTAATAAGGCCGAATATGTAATTATAGATGAGTTTTTTTTCAATTACAATTACATGTAATTGTGTAATTGCATGTGTAATTAATTACAAAATGTAATGATTAACCCGAGGCCTGCTGGAGATCTTATAATTTCGATAAATCTTCCATTACTTTTATCCAGATTTATCATGACAGTGCAATAAACATGAAAAAAAATTTCTTTTAATTTAGTAATTTTAAAGTAAAGTTAACAACACTGAAGTTTTAAAGTTAATAGGATTATGATATACAACCAAGATATAAGAAATCAGTGATGGTATTTGAGAATTTTCGTTTGGTGCCTAAATGATGCCAAAAAAGTGCCAAAAAAGCTTTAAAAGTGCCAAAAACAATTAAGCAACATGCAAATGTTTCAAAAATTATGTTCAGCTTTTATTTCAAATATTTATACATTTACACCCTTATTCTAAACTTTATAACAATAACAAAAGTGTCACAAAACTGGTGTGTATGGAAATTATTATAATTTCGGTATTCTGAGAAAAATTGTCACAGCAAAACCTTGACAAAATTATCATTTAACAAAAAGCACATAACAACAAATATTTTTTATAGTATAGTGTTGTTTTTTCAAACGCGTCGTATAGACCAAATACAATTAATATTGTCATTAATATGTATTTTTATTAATTCTAATTTAGTAGGTTTGAGGTTAAGAAGATGAATAAACCTTCCTCAAAAGTTATAAACACATTAAATTTGCAAATCAGACTAGATCTAGTTTCTGCCTTTTTATGGACAGGCTTCATCAGTGATCTTCCATTAAATTGTATTATTGTTTATATTTTTATTGTCAGATTGTCTCTATATGAATAATTTCAGAAGTGATCAAACAGACATATACAAACATTCTACTTCAGATTCTCTCTGTTTATCTTCTTATTTCCTCCGTGTCACCTTTTCACAAATATTGCCACATTGACGTATGGTTTGTACGTACAAGTGCAGGCAATTTGTATATATTGGAGACGGACAGCCAACAGGGCATTGTTTATTTTTTATAGTATAGTGTTGTTTTTTCAAACGCGTCGTATAGACCAAATACAATTAATATTGTCATTAATATGTATTTTTATTAATTCTAATTTAGTAGGTTTGAGGTTAAGAAGAAGAATAAACCTTCCTCAAAAGTTATAAACACATTAAATTTGCAAATCAGACTAGATCTAGTTTCTGCCTTTTTATGGACAGGCTTCATCAGTGATCTTCCATTAAATTGTATTATTGTTTATATTTTTATTGTCAGATTGTCTCTATATGAATAATTTCAGAAGTGATCAAACAGACATATACAAACATTCTACTTCAGATTCTCTCTATTTATCTTCTTATTTCCTCCGTGTCACCTTTTCACAAATATTGCCACATTGACGTATGGTTTGTACGTACAAGTGCAGGCAATTTGTGTATATTGGAGACGGACAGACAACAGGGCATTGTTTATTTTTTATAGTATAGTGTTGTTTTTTCAAACGCGTCGTATAGACCAAATACAATTAATATTGTCATTGATATGTATTTTTATTAATTCTAATTTAGTAGGTTTGAGGTTAAGAAGAAGAATAAACCTTCCTCAAAAGTTATAAACACATTAAATTTGCAAATCAGACTAGATCTAGTTTCTGCCTTTTTATGGACAGGCTTCATCAGAAAAAAGGCAGAAACTAGATCTAGTCTGATTTGCAAATTTAATGTGTTTATAACTTTTGAGGAAGGTTTATTCTTCTTCTTAACCTCAAACCTACTAAACAAATATTTTTATTTGTCAACAATTTAAAATATAAAAATTTTATTTTCTTTTGAAGAATTTTATAATGTTTCTTCACAGAAATAAAATATGAAATACCTAATTCATATTTTGAGATATTATTTTAAGATGCATCGAACTTTTTACCGATTCTAAAATTCCTGCAAATTCATCCAAAATATTACGTACATATTAACATGGTATTTTTGGGGCTGAAGTTGTTAGGAATAAGCTCAGGATGCTTGATGCTAAAATTTAAAGGAAACTCCAAGTGCTTAGAACTAGTTCTCTTGTGTTCTGCGGTTCCTGGACATTTTTTAAGTTTTCATTTCATTTAAGATTTCATAAAAAATCGAAAAAATCGTAATTTTTTACAAATTACAATTTTTTGATCGTTTTATTTTATTTTTGGCAGAAAAAGCTTTCACCATTGTATGGTGAAATTTTTAAAAATTTTGCTTGTCATAAAAAAACTAGAATACCATAACAAATTTTTGAAAAATTCCAGTGACAACAATAGAATCAATTAAAGTTTTTCTAATTTTATCCCCATTGCTTTTATTTTTAAAGATCAAAGTAATGATTAAATTGTCCCCGAAGAACTGGAAGCTGGTCCAGAAAATTGTAGAAATTTGTAGTGCTGCGATTGTTTTTTTAATTTTGCTACCCGTTCTAAGTAGGCATGGCTTTTAATGAAAAACCAGCGATATCGACCTTTTATCAAATTATATAGAAAATTTCTTAAAAAGTGCCAAAATTCTATAAAGAGTGCCATGGTGCCATTGAACATTCAATAGTGCCACAAATGGCACTTTTGTGCCACTTTTACCAACAGTGTAAGAAATCAGTCAAGTGTACGTTATAGTATAGAGAATTTCGTATTAAAGCTTCAGTGTTGTTAATGTTATGGGTGCGGTGCGTAAGCCATTTTTGACTCATGCATGATTATATTAACTTACTTATTAAACTTACAATCAGAAAATTCTCACGCAAAACAGTAAAACTTACTAAAAACATATGATGCAAAAAATAAACTCACACACGAATCAATCACGGGTTATTCTTACTCACGCTCACGCACGAATCACTTAAGTATAGTAATTATTACTCACGATCACGTGTGAATAACGTGACTCACGAACATTTCGTGTCACGCGCCAATCCCTAGTAATTACTAAATCTTAAACTAGTTCAAAATCATTGATAACATGGAACCAAATATAATACAATACGGTTTTATACGGAACTTATATATTTTTATATAAAATCACTTTGAAAAAATTGCCTATGTGGGATGATATATAATTATAGATGATTTTATAAAGAACGTTATAAGTTATATATGGGTTCATATTCGTCAATATATAACTAACACAAATTATAAAAGATTTCTTATATGGCTCCACGTATAGTTTTATATTATTATGTATAGTGTCATACTAAATTATATATAAACGTACATGTAATTATGTCTTTTATATGTTACTTTATGTACTTATATATAGCACATAAATATAAATGTAGGCCAGTATGTAATAATATAAAATCACATATGTCTCCATATTAAAACCTTTGAGGAAAAAATATCTAACATATGAGTATATAAAAGTATATCTGCTTGAATTTAAAAGCATATGTGGCCATATGTAACTATAAGTTACTATATGCAATTACATAAAATAATATATGATTATATCAAAACTTTTTTACTCGGGTATTAAAAATTAAACTCGAAATTGCACCATGTATAGGGTTTCATGTTAGTATCATTATTTAACCACTTATTGGGTAATGAGAGATTTTTGTGGGATATTATTCCATAAAAGGTCCGTTATGGATAAACTTTTCAAGTCTATTTTGGCATAAAGATCAAAATTTGCATCTCGGGAATGCAATGACGTAGTTAAATGCTTCTGTTTCAGCAAGATTGTCGTTACATACCCAGGAAAATTTTCTGTTCCAAAGAATCGGTTGTAGTATATCTACTTTTCATTTACAACCCCTTCTACTGTCGATTCTAACACCGATTCTTTTTGTTTGAAATCGTCCCAAAAGCAACCACTTCCATAGCTCCAAAGTGGAACCGGTTGCCCTAGAATCAGTTCTGGGACTAGTTCTAAAACTGATTCTACTTCAGTCATACCTTCCATATGGGATCCCAGGAACTTGTTCCGGAACCAGTTCCATGGAATCGGTTGCAGTGGAATCAGTTGTAGAATAGGTGTGGTTGCTAACGATTGTAAAGTTTTCTTGAGTAACTTTTGATACCAGTTTTCCGAAAAAATTCAAAACCCTTTTTATGCCAAAATATATTATAATCGGCATTTTTAATGAAATAACAATATATCTGTCTGTCAAAATAATATGTCTGTTCGCTGAACAGAAAAATTTGTTACTTTCACAAAATTTATTCCTGTTTTTTGGCTTAATACAAAATTTGTTGCTTAATACATCTAAATTTAAGTAAAAAATTAGTGAAACTACAGTTTTATTTGTAATTATACTGATTGCAAAATTTGTTCAAATTATAGGGTTTCGGGACCCTCCCCAGACCTGGTCCATATCATCTAAGGCTACGTAAGGATACTCCAAAGGAGCAAACATTTTGTCCCTTTTTCTCTATCTCGCTTAGTTTTCGAGATATGCGCCATTTTGTTAAATGAAATTTTTCTTAACTTACTAAGAGCCGAAGGCCCTACCAAGGGCCATTTTTGGATAGAAATAAAATTTTCACGGGGCTATTACGTAGCAAGGGGTAGCCGAAATTTTCGTCAAATTTGCTCTATCTCTTAATTTTTCAAAAAATCGGGAGGGAAAGAAATAGCGCCATCTCTAAAACTTAAGATACATTGGTCTCGCCATCTACCGGGTAAAAACAGAAACATGAAATTATATTTTAATAATACATTGTGTAAAATTTGACGAATAGGTTCTTAAAAATTAGTTATAAATAATTTTGAAAATTAATACCCAAAATTAGTTAAACTACTGAGAATTTTTAGGCTTGTGTTAAATGAAGATAACTTAAATCCTTGTTGAAATCTGTGTTTCAATTAAAAATTTGTTAAAAATTAGTCAAATCGATTCCAAACCCGTTTGGCAGCTTTTTCTACTGACGTATTATTTTAAGTGTAGGGAAGGAGAATAGAGATGGGCCGAAATCATTATCATTAATTTATAAAATGGCAACCGATTTAATTTTCATATTAAAAAATATGATTGAGAAAAGCTAATGGGGCATTCGACAGCTTCAGACCCCAAAATTTTGGCTTATGTGCTAGCGAATATAGACAAATATTAACAAAAACGACCTTGTCGAATAAAAAAATTAGTTTTGATACTGAATTATATGCAGTAGACAATAATTCTACTGCTTCTTATTTAGGCAGGTACGTAGCTAGGAATTTATTTCGGGGGGGGGGGGGGGGTATTCCAAATTTTTTTGTTTAATTTTTCCGTTTTTTTTTTGCTTTCTAAAATTAAAAAAAAACTCGTTATTTTTAGTTAAGTGTGCTGCTTTACTTTTTGTGTAAAGTTCAATAAAATGAGAGTAATCACAAAATCCTCTATCTAAAAGTCAAAATTACCCAAAAGTACGCGAAAGCACAAAATCACTTTTCTAACCCAAACTATTTAAAAGAAAAAAAAATTAACATGCGTATAGTTTTAGTCTCAACAATCGCACAGAAACACATATTTTTTGCATTTAAAAGTTTTTTTGGCTTCGTTCAGTTAATTTTTATATAGAAGTTTTATTTTGTGTATTTCTTTGCTTAATTAAAATTTAGAATTTTCAATGGTGTTATTTGTTTATCATTGTACCGGATGTCCCTTTTACAATTTTTTTAATAGTAAAAAGAGAAGTTCATAAATAGTAGACAGAGGCAGAAAATTATATAAAAATATCTGTAAGAACCCATAAATATCTGTAAGGGCCTAAAGGTTTTTAAAACTTGTTTAATATTACAGAACTAAGAGTGGCTAATAACCATAAAGGAAAATTTAATTTCTAACGCATTTTCTAAGTTCTAAAGTAAATTATATATTTCAAGTGTAATTTGATTTCCAGGTATTTTCAATTTTCAAAAATTTCAGTTTTTTGTCAATACTTACAATTTTCTGCAATCTGTTTGTGATATGGAGTACATGGTTTTACCCATTTTCTGCCAAGCATAGATTCCGTGATTATTTTCTGACAAAACTTCGTAGAAGGATAGGTAGACGTGTCTTTAGAGATATGTTGGTAAAAAATGGATTACACAATTTAATTATTGTATCTCATAGTTTTGTTACTTGATTTTAACAGTGAAATTATATTTTAATACTTTTTGGACAAATTTTTAATTTAAGGTCCCAGGAAAAAAATTGGATGTAATGCTTTACAAACTACTTCTTTCACTACTTCACAAGTATCCATTAGTATATTTTTACTGCTTTTTTAGAAGTTATTCTGAACAACATCAACAAATCACTTCTTTCATTGCTTCTAAAGTATCCGTTAGTATATTTTTACAGCTTTTTTAGAATTACTTCTGAACAACATCCAAAAAAAAATCACTTAAATATTGCTTCTAAAGAGTAATTGCTCTAAAAGTGATCGTTAAAAGTGATTTTCGTATCATTTGGCATTTCCAAGCAGAGGGTTGCGGGTTCGATTCCCGGCGGGACCAATATGTTCTTTATTTTTTCCATTTTTTTTCTTATTCTATTAATTTGTTTTTAATATTTATAATTAATTTGATTAAATTCAATATTTTTTTTAATTTTTAAAAACATGTGTATATAAAAAAAATGGTGCGAACTTGCTTTTTATGGACCTGTAAAAATAGTACCGAAAACAATATTAAATTGGAGTGCACCTTTTACACGTGTTTAATAAGTACTTTCATTGAAGAGAATAAGGAACAATATCTCGCAGTAACAAAGTGGTGTTCTTATGTTACTCAACTTTCATATCAAAGAATAGCTCAGCGGTATAGCGCTAGACTAGCAATCGTGAGGTCGCAAGTTCGATACCCGATGGCGGCAATAAAAAACTTTTGTAAAATAAAAATATATAATTTTTTTCCGAAGAATTTTTTTTTATTTTTAATTGGTGAAAAAGAGTTTTTTTTGCACTCGTTCAAAAGGTATTGAAAAAATGTTGTCCTCTCCTATGACAACTCAATGTTAAAATCATTAGTGTTTATGTTAAAAAAGAAGTACATCTAGATCAGCATTTATAGTGATTTTTCTACTGCTTCGGCATCTCTTTTTTTGCTGGGATTTTATTACAATTTTATATATTATCGGAAAGGTTAAATATTAAAAGTAAATTACATCATTATTATTTTAATTTGCAATGGAGTGCGCCAACACAATATGATCTTAGACTAATTTCAAAGCGCAACAATAATTTCAAGTCCGATGGTTCCAACGCGAAATCAAAGTAAAATTCCAGAGGATTTTGCAAAGTTAGCTCGGTTTTTTATTTTATGACCTCTTGAAATATCTGTGTGACGCGAAAGCCCAAAAATCTTGCACATTTTTAGAGTTAGGAACTCCCTTGCGTTCACGAACAAGTTAAATTTCAACTCTTCTTTTCGGTTCTTTTATTTTATTCGGAATTATCAAACAAACCAATGACATAATATAATCTTATACTGATAGAAAAATCCTGAAAAAATAGCAACAAAAGGTACTCAAAATTAGTTAAAATGGGCCCTGCACAGAAACTTTTGAAATTAGTAAATCCGTTTTGCTTCAAAAGAACAAATTACAACAACTTAAAATATCTTCTAAGTAATACAAACTGGCTTGATAAGTTATACATCTCCAATGGCAGACCATCTTCCATCGATTCTATGATTAATACTTTCTATAAAACTATTTTTGAATATTTAGATGAATGTGTTCCGAAAATCACTGTGTTTAAATAGTCAGGCCCTCCCTGGAGCTCAAGACAGCTATCCAGACTAAAAAATATAAAAAAAAAAATTTTACAAAAAATATAAAAAATCCGGATCATCTTATACTTATGGTAAATATTCTGTATCACGTGCCGAATATAATTTACTTAACATGAAGCTGTACAAAAATTATTTAAACGATATGAAGTTTAAATTTAAAATTGATCCTAAGTCATTTTATCAATTCGTAAATTCTAAACGGAAATCTACAGGATTTCCAAATACAATGAAGTACTTAAATCATGAATCTAGTAATGATTTAATAATAAGTAACATGTTTGCTGACTTCTTTGCAACTACATATTCTGATGCTCAACACAACAACTCCAATAATTACCCTTACGCGATTGATGAACACCAGGCAATATCTTTTACTCCTATTATAACTTCCCAAATAGTAACCAGTTTGAAAAGCATAAAATCATCCTTCCACAGTGGACCTGATGGTGTTCCAAGCTGTATATTAACTAACTGTGCTAATGCTTTTGCCACACCTTTATCAATAATATTTAACTTATCAATTAGATATGGCTACTTTCCTCAATTGTGGAAAGAATCTTACATAATTCCGCTATTTAAGTCTGGAAACAAATCAAATGTATCAAATTATAGAGGTATCGCTAAACTAAGTGCTATCCCTAAACTATTTGAAAAGTGCATAACTGATTGTATCTCTCATCAAGCATCTTCATTACTGTCACCTTTCCAGCATGGCTGGAAAGGTGACAGCAATGCTCAGCAATGACAAATATCTTACAACTTACTACTATTGTAAATAATGGATTTAATAATGGTCAATTAACGGACGTTATATACACAGACTTCAGTAAATCTTGTGATAAGGTCAACCATAGTCTTCTTCTTAGTAAACTTTCACTAATGGGTTTTACTAACAACAGTCTTCGCTGGCTCGAGTCATACCTTATCTGTAGGAAACAAAGTGTTCGTTTTAATAATACAACATCCAAGGTCATCATCGTCAATTCTGGAGTACCGCAAGGAAGCCACCTTGGTCCAATCTTATTCTCACTTTTTATAAATGATTTGCCGTGTGCAATACACAAGCAGCTCACTACTTCCGGTCTTAGACCAAGTATTTCCCGGGCAATGGCTTTTCAGATACCTCTGATAGCTAGCTAGTGTGAGAAGGCGCTCGGTCATGTAGCCTGAATGGTTAAAGTACATCTTAACGTCTCAGGTAAGTAGGTAAATGGACACGAATATTTACTGAAGCATGACCGCATCGTGGATGTGGTAATTAATCCCGAATCCACTGTCTGCCTGGAGGCGTTGCTGGCAGCCCCAGCTCCAGGATCGGATGCTTTAACCCAATCAGCTACTCATCTTAAATTTTTAAGATTACAGAAACCACAACAAATGGTGGCCCTATGTTCCGTATAGGAACTACGGGAACTTATATATATATAATACACAATTGTAATGTATTAATGTAAGTTATGGGTTTTTATGAAATAAAACAGTACTCGTTTCGGACTCGATTACAACTGAACTCTTTATTTCATTCTTTCTTTTTATAAACATATTTTGCTTACTTAAGCCCCGTTCTCATTATCACACAAGTGGTTATACACAAGTATGACAAAAAGTATGCTGAAATTGTCTGATTGTCAAAAAAGTATAAAAGAAAATCTTTTCAGTGTTCAGACTGCTATCGACACACACAACAAATAAATTAAAACAGTTATTTTTTCTTCTATTATTACTTTTTTTCGCCACTAGTTGTTTTTAATCTTTGTTTAACATTTATTTGTGAATAACACAACACTTGTGTTGAGACAAGTGGTAACTTTATGAAATATTTCAAAAAATAAATCTTGTCAAAAAAGTGTGACCGTATTTTATAATGTGTGCACCCATTTTGACATGTGTGTAACGAACAGTGTTCACACTATTATACATTTTCGTTATACAACACATTTCTGACATGTATAACACACTTGTGTGATAATCTAAACGGGGCTTTAATAATAACAAACTTATTTTAACACAATTTCAATATGTGCTTATTACAACATTTACTTTAATAAGTGCTTAATTGACAATATGATCATTTTACTTGAATATTATAGTTAGTTGAACTCTAGTGTGTTTAAGTTCTGTGTTAGCAGTATTTTGTGTAATTGAACTACGCGTGTTATGTTTGTTGTTGTAGATTTTTGGTGTCATTAGTAGTGTTCGCGGGATGCGTTAACTTGTATGCCGATAATGTAAAAATCTTCTTAAGCTACAAAAAACCTTCGGAAATGCTCAATCTTCAACTTGACTTGGATAACTTTTATAACTGGTGTAATATTAACCTCATGGAACTTAATTTAACAAAATGCAAGCACATGCGTTTTTTTCAGAAAATGGAATTTTCTTTCAGAAAATGGAATTTTATAACTGGTGTAATATTAACCTCATGGAACTTAATTTAACAAAATGTAAGCACATGCGTTTTTTTCAGAAAATGGAATTTTCTTGGTTTCTATACTTTTGGTGACAGCCAACTTGAGTTAGTCAAAGAGATTTTAGATCTTGGTGTTTTACTTGATTCAAAATTAGATTTTATAAAACACATTACGTCAATGATAAACAAAGCTCGTGGAGTACTTGCTTTTATAAAGCGTTGGGCAAAGGAGTTCACTGATCCTATAATTACAAAGCAGTTATACACATCTTTGCTAAGACCAATCATCGAATATGTTTCTATTATCTGGGATCCTGATTATGATGTTCACATAAATCGAATAGAATCTGTCCAAAAACAATTTTTATTGTTTTGCTTAGGGAACTCAACTTGGAACCCTTCTGAAGTTCTTCCATCCTATTCAGTTAGACTTCAACGAGTTAAATTACCTACACTAGAAAGCCGAAGAAAAATGCTTAACATTACGTTTTTAGTTAATTTGCTTAATGGTAATGTTTGTTCTGAATTCCTGCTTAATAATGTTAAATTTAATGTTCCGCAACGATCAACTCGCAATTTTACACCATTGTATCTTCAGGTCTTTCAAACCAATTACGCAAATTCTGATCCTTTTCGTAGAATATGCAGAGATTTTAATGAGATGTATAATTTTATTGACTTTTCTTTAAGTGTTAGAGTCATTAAACGTAGTATTATCTTGTTTTTAAATACATAGCCTTATAATATTGTTTGTAATTAAATTAAATAATATTGTTTGTAATTAATTTAAATAATATAGTCTGTAAGGATTTAAAATCCATAGACTTAACTAAAAAAATAAATAAATAAATATTAGTAAGATAAGTACAGCAAAAATGCAACCGTTTTAGTAATATTTGAGTTAAATTTCATTTAATTGAATTGCAAATTTACTTTGCTAATATTGGCTAAAAAAATATTGCTGAATATTAGTAGACAAAAGCAGTAGGTAAAGAAATTGATATATATTCAAAAGTTAATTTGTCTTTAAATTTAATTGAGATAATTACAAATAACGGTCTCTCCTGCTACAATAAACAGGAATATTTGCTGGAAAATAGTAGACTGCGTTGTGCAGTGTAGACTTTTATTCGCATTAAGAAAATAAAAAAAAAAACTAAAAATTTAAAATTGTTTGTGATGGTTTAGTCGACTAATATCCAGGAAATTTTTTGTGGATTTTAGCAGAGTAAATTGTCATTTTCGTTTAACTAAAATATAGCTGAAATTTTGTAAATTTAACACATTTTTTCTTGCTGTTTGTATCTTTCTAATACTTATTTAGCAAGCAGATTCTGCTGGATTCAGCTGTTTTTTCAGCAAGAATTTTTAAAGACTTTTGTATTAGTGTATGAACAACTGAAAAATTTTCTCGAATGAACGAGTGAACTACACCTTTTGCAACTGTAATTCAGAAAATATCAATTGAAATTCAGAATTTCCATTTGAAATTCAGAAAATATCAATTGAAATTCAGAATTTCCATTTGAAATTCAGAAAAGATCAATTGAAATTCAGAATTTCCATTTGAAATTCAGAAAATATCATCTGAAATTCAGAAAATATCATTTGAAATTCAGAAAATATCATTTGAAATTCAGAAAATATCAATTGAAATTCAGAAAATATCAATTGAAATTCAGAAAATATCATTTGAAATTCAGAAAATGTCAATTGAAATTCAGAAAATATCATTTGAAATTCAGAAAATATCATTTGAAATTCAGAAAATATCATTTGAAATTCAGAAAATATCAATTCATATTCAGAAAACATTAATTGAAATTCAGAAAATATCAATTGAAATTCTATTGATATTTTCTGAATTTCAAATGACGATTTCTGAATTTCAACTGATATTTCCTGAATTTCAATTGATGTTTTCTGAACAGCAATTGATATTTTCTGAATTTCAAATGATATTTTCTGAATTTCAATTGACATTTTCTGAATTTCAAATGATATTTTCTGAATTTCAGTTGATATTTTCTGAATTTCAAATGACGGTTTCTGAATTTCAATTGATATTTTCTGAATTTCAAATGACGATTTCTGAATTTCAATTGATATTTTCTGAGTTTCAATTGATATTTTCTGAATTTCAATTGATGTTTTCTGAATAATAATTGATATTTTCTGAATTTCAAATGATATTTTCTGAATTTCAAATGATATTTTCTGAATTTCAATTGATATTTTCTGAATTTCAAATGATATTTTCTGAATTTCAATTGATATTTTCTGAATTTCAAATGGAAAATCTGAATTTCAATTGATGTGTTCTGAATTTCAAATGGAAATTCTGAATTTCAACGTTTATATCCATTTCATTCCACTTGTGTAGTGTTTCAATTCCACTCGTTTCCTATTTAGTTTCTTAATTTTAGTGTTTCATATACACTTGTTCTTTAAGTTTTAGGTTTCTAGCTAAAGACGCAGACGTTAAGGGGGGGGGGGGAAATTTTCCCCTTTTGAACCACCATTTTTACCAAGTTCCTGTCCAAAGTCCTAGAAATGACTTGTCGATAAGTTAGCCCATACTCCAAGGAAAACATATTATATATTACAGGTTTCTAGCCGAAGGGTTCGGTTAGGCCATCAAGGGGGAGAATTATTCCGTTTTTACCCCTCCCGGTAGGAATTTCCAAAAATTCCGTCTTAGAGGACGTCTGCGTTGGAGGAGGAACCTACTACATACATAATTTTAGGTCTCTATATCCAGCAGTTTGGCCAGGCCGTCAAGGGGGAAGTTTTTTCCCTTTTTACCCCTCCCGGTATGAATTTCCAAAAATACCATCTTAGGGGACGTCAACGTTGGAGAAGGAACCCAAATACCGAATTTAAGCTCCCTTGTTCCAGCAGTTTGGCCAGGCCGTTAAGGGGGAGACTTTTCCTGTTTTTGACCCTACCTGTAGAAATTTCCAAAAATCTCATCTTAGAGGATGTCTACAATAGAGGAGGAACTTTAATACCAAATTTCAACTGCCTACCTCCAGCGGTTTGGGCAGGCCTTTAAGCGGCACTTTTCGCTTCATTAATCCCCATTTTTGCAATGTCCCTGTCCAAAAAGCACCTTCCCGGTAAGTGAGCCCATACTCCAAGTAACATATGTTTTATATTTCAGGTTTCTAGCCAACTTTTACTATTTGTGCCCCTCTCGGTAGGAATTTCCGAAAATCCATCGACAGGGAATTTCAGCTTCCTAGTTCCAGCAGTTTGAGCAGGCTGTCAAGGGGGACACTTTTTCTTTTTTTGTCCCTCCCGGTTGGAATTAGGCTGGAAGAGGAACCTAAGTACCGAATTTCAGCTTCCTAGTTCCAGCAGTTTGGACAGGTCGTTAAGGGGCAACTTTCCCTTTTTGAGCCCCCATTTTAAAACGACCCTGTCCAAAATTCAAAAAAGTATCTTTCTAATAAGTTAGCCCTTACTCCAGGGACCCACATTTTAAGCTTCAGGTTTCTAGCCGAAGGGGTTTTTACAGGCCCCAAAGGTGAGGCTTTTCTTCTTTTTGCCCCTCCCTTTAGGAATTTACAAAAATTCCATCTTCGCGGCTATCTGCGATGGATGAGGAACATTCATACCAAATTTCAACTGCATTGCCTAAGCGGTTTGGGCAGGCCGTTAGTGGGGACATTTTTCCCTTTCAACAACCATTTTTACTATGTTCCTGTTCCAAAATAGAAAAATTACGTTGCCGGTGAGTTAGTCCTACTCCAAGGAATACATATTTAAAATTTTAGGTTGGCCAAAAGGGATTGGGCAAGGAGGACACTTCTACCTTATTTCCCCTCCCGATAGGAATTTCAAAAATTACGTCTAAGCGGACGCCTACACAGAAGTAGGAACTCACATACCGAGTTTCCTTTTGGGATATCCTGTAGGGAATTCCAAAAATACAAACTTAGTCGATGTCTACTACAGTGGAGGAACCTTTATACCAAATTTCAACTTCTTACCTCCAGTGGTTTGGGCAGGCACTTTTCCAATTTATGAGACTGTTTATGGGGAGACTTTTCCCCTGTTTGCCCGTTCCGGTAGGAATTTCCAAAAATCCCGTCTTAGCGCACATCTATGCCGAATATCAAGAAACCTTGTTTTAGTGGAGATATCCGTGGGGGGAGGAAAAAAAGTAGTTTTTTTGAAATTATATATTATTTTAAATGGTACTTTTTGGAAAAACGATTTTTTTGGAAAAAGATACTTTGTTTTTACAAAGTACTTTATTTGTACTTTTTTTGGAAAAGGTATTTTTTTTTAAACAGGTGTTTTTTTTTTGGGAAAATGTATGTTTTTTGGAAAAAGGTACTTTTTTTGGAAAAAGGTACTTTTTTTGGAAAAAGGTACTTTTTTTTGGAAAAAGGTACTTTTTTTGAAAAAAGGTACTTTTTTTGGAAAAAGGTACTTTTTTTGGAAAAAGGTACTTTTTTTGGAAAAAGGTACTTTTTTTGGAAAAAGGTACTTTTTTGGAAAAAGGTACTTTTTTTTGGAAAAAGGTACTTTTTTTGGAAAAAGGTACTTTTTTTTGGAAAAAGGTACTTTTTTTGGAAAAAGGTACTTTTTTTGGATTAAGGTACTTTTTTTTGGAAAAAGGTACTTTTTTTGGAAAAAGGTACTTTTTTTGGAAAAAGGTACTTTTTTTGGAAAAAGGTACTTTTTTCCCATACTCCAAGGAAAACATATTATATATTACAGGTTTCTAGCCGAAGGGTTCGGTTAGGCCATCAAGGGGGAGAATTATTCCGTTTTTACCCCTCCCGGTAGGAATTTCCAAAAATTCCGTCTTAGAGGACGTCTGCGTTGGAGGAGGAACCTACTACATACATAATTTTAGGTCTCTATATCCAGCAGTTTGGCCAGGCCGTCAAGGGGGAAGTTTTTTCCCTTTTTACCCCTCCCGGTATGAATTTCCAAAAATACCATCTTAGGGGACGTCAACGTTGGAGAAGGAATCCAAATACCGAATTTAAGCTCCCTTGTTTCAGCAGTTTGGCCAGGCCGTTAAGGGGGAGACTTTTCCTGTTTTTGACCCTTCCTGTAGAAATTTCCAAAAATCTCATCTTAGAGGATGTCTACAATAGAGGAGGAACTTTAATACCAAATTTCAACTGCCTACCTCCAGCGGTTTGGGCAGGCCTTTAAGCGGCACTTTTCGCTTCATTAATCCCCATTTTTGCAATGTCCCTGTCCAAAAAGCACCTTCCCGGTAAGTGAGCCCATACTCCAAGTAACATATGTTTTATATTTAAGGTTTCTAGCCAACTTTTACTATTTGTGCCCCTCTCGGTAGGAATTTCCGAAAATCCATCGACAGGGAATTTCAGCTTCCTAGCTCCAGCAGTTTGAGCAGGCTGTCAAGGGGGACACTTTTTCTTTTTTTGTCCCTCCCGGTTGGAATTAGGCTGGAAGAGGAACCTAAGTACCGAATTTCAGCTTCCTAGTTCCAGCAGTTTGGACAGGTCGTTAAGGGGCAACTTTCCCTTTTTGAGCCCCCATTTTAAAACGACCCTGTCCAAAATTCAAAAAAGTATCTTTCTAATAAGTTAGCCCTTACTCCAGGGACCCACATTTTAAGCCTCAGGTTTCTAGCCGAATGGGTTTTTACAGGCCCCAAAGGTGAGGATTTTCTTCTTTTTGCCCCTCCCTTTAGGAATTTACAAAAATTCCATCTTCGCGGCTATCTGCGATGGATGAGGAACATTCATACCAAATTTCAACTGCATTGCCTAAGCGGTTTGGGCAGGCCGTTAGTGGGGACATTTTTCCCTTTCAACCACCATTTTTACTATGTTCCTGTTCCAAAATAGAAAAATTACGTTGCCGGTGAGTTAGTCCTACTCCAAGGAATACATATTTAAAATTTTAGGTTGGCCAAAAGGGATTGGGCAAGGAGGAGACTTCTACCTTATTTCCCCTCCCGATAGGAATTTCAAAAATTCCGTCTAAGCGGACGCCTACACAGAAGTAGGAACTCACATACCGAGTTTCCTTTTGGGATATCCTGTAGGGAATTCCAAAAATACAAACTTAGTCGATGTCTACTACAGTGGAGGAACCTTTATACCAAATTTCAACTTCTTACCTCCAGTGGTTTTGGCAGGCACTTTTCCAATTTGTGAGACTGTTTATGGGGAGACTTTTCCCCTTTTTACCCGTTCCGGTATGAATTTCCAAAAATCCCGTCTTAGCGCACGTCTATGCCGAAAATCAAGAAACCTTGTTTAGTGGTGATATCCGTGGGGGGAGGAAAAAAAGTAGTTTTTTTGAAATTATATATTATTTTAAATGGTACTTTTTGGAAAAACGAAATTTTTTGGAAAAAGATACTTTGTTTTTACAAAGTACTTTATTTGTACTTTTTTTGGAAAAGGTATTTTTTTTTAAAAAGGTGTTTTTTTTTTGGAAAAATGTATGTTTATTGGAAAAAGGTATTTTTTTTGGAAAAGGTACTTCTTTTGGAAAAGGTACTTTTTTTGGAAAAAGGTACTTTTTTTTGGAAAAAGGTACTTTTTTTGGAAAAAGGTACTTTTTTTTGGAAAAAGGTACTTTTTTGGAAAAAGGTACTGTTTTGGAAAAAGGTACTTTTTTTGGAAAAAGGTACTTTTTTGGAAAAAGGTACTTTTTTTTGGAAAAAGGTACTTTTTTTTGGAAAAAGGTACTTTTTTCGGAAAAAGGTACTTTTTTTGGGAAAAGGTACTTTTTTTGGGAAAAGGTACTTTTTTGGAAAAAGGTACTTTTTTTGTCCCCTTTTTGCCCCTCCCGATAAGAATTTCCAAAAATGCCGTCTCAACGGACGTCTACACCGCTCGAGGAACCTACATACCAAATTTCAACTTCATAGCTCCAGTAGTTTCAGCAGGCCGTCAAGGGGGAGACTTTTTCCCCTTTTTGCCCGTCCCTGTAAAAATTTCCAAAACTCCCGTCTTGGTGGATGTCTACGATAGTGGAGGAACCTTTATACCAAATTTCAACTTCCTAACTCCAGCGGTTTGGGCAGGCCGTCAAGGGGGGCCTTTTTCCCCTTTTTAACCCCAATTTTTACAACGTCCCTGTCCAAAATTCCAGAAAGTACTTTCCAGAAAAGTTAGCCCATACTCCAAGGAACACATATCTTAAATTTCAGCTTTCTAGCCAAAGGGGTTTTGGCAGGCCGCCAAGGGGGAGACTTTTGCCCGTTCCGGTAGGAATTTCCAAAAATCCCGTCTTAGCGGACGTCTACGCCGAAAGAGTAACCTACATACCAAATTTCAACTTCCTAGCTTCAGCGGTTTGGGCTGGGCGATGTTGAGTCAGTCAGTCAGTCAGTCACGTTATTCTTTTATATATAGAGATGACGAAAGCTATCAATAGTAACAATAAAAAATAGCCACTTATCAATTAAAAGTTTCGAAAAAAAAGTTCGGTTTCCTATTTGCAGTCACATTTTATAAATTTTTTCTCAGTATAAGAGAGGATTGCATTCTATTTATTTTCTAACCTATTTGATTAAGCCTAGCACACATAACTATTCAAGATTTTTACAAAAAAAAAAACCATAAAAACAGTTTCTATGCTCACCAAAAAGCTTATAAAAATTTTTAGAAAGCAGTTTTCGCAATTGGATTTAGAGTCTATTTGATTTATGAAAACTTAAGAGACTTGGCCATTTGGTATTTAATTTCAACAAAAAATAAATATTTTTTATTACATTTTTTAAAAAATGTTGCTGCTTTCGACGTATTTTGTTACGTTTCAAAATTTGTAAAAACCATTTCGGTGGGGGGGGGCTCGAGCCCCCCAAGCCCCTCCTAGCTACGTGCCTGTATTTAGGTATTAGAAATGAGCACCCATTGCTGAGATTATGCTGGGTCTCGCTTCAAAACCGTATGTTGTGTAACAAACGAAGTAAATTATGTTTTCTATGGACATAAATGATTTTATAAAAATTGTTATTTGGCCAGAAGTTTTTTTTAGATCTGAAGACCGCTTTTTAGAGGCCTTGGGCATTAGAAGGATAATTTAGAAGTATTAATGGAGCAAATGATATTGGCAAGCAATAAATTGGGTATGTTTAAGATACGCCTATTAATATTTAAGTGCCTATTCAAAGTTGTGACTATAATTGCAACATTATTAAATCCAAAAACCTTGACATTCGAGAAGAAATAACTTGAGTTAAAAAAATAACTTCACACGCTATAAATTCTGAAAAATAAAATAATTTATTTTGGTTTTTATATTAATAAAGCAAATCAAAATAAAAAAAATGTTACCAAAAAACTGATACTTTTCGATTTCTATTCCTGTTTCCCGGGAAACCCTAGACGAGTATGAAATTTTGCCATTTATTTTGTATTAAAAATACCTAAAAATATAAACAATTACTGAAAATATGAATAAAAGGCCCAAAAAAAGCGTGAGTCGTTAAAATTCGACTCCCGCACACTCACTCACATAAAAATTTTACTCACGCCCACTCACTCACGAACATTTTTAATCTACTCACACTCACTCACGTTCACGTGAGTAAATTAAGGTTTTACTCACCTCACGCGTGATTCACGTGAATCACGTAAAATTCTGCTCACGTGCCCATCTCTAGTTACGACAACTGTCTTTATATTAAATTATATTTTTAATCGTGAAACCCAATATTCGGTTGTCTAATTCAATATTATATTCCACATAAATATTATTATGTTCCACAAAATTTTATTGAAATTAAAAAACTTTTTTTAAATTTTCTGGTATTGAACCCGGCCATTCAGGTTAATCTTACCCACTGCACCACAATAACTTTTAATTTTCTTAGCCATATTTGCTGTTTATACATATGAATATTTTATTTTAATTAAAAAAAAACATCTAAAGTTTTGTCTTTTCCGGCATTCGAACCCGGAAATCCGGCGTAATAGGTCAGCTCCTCACCCACTACACCACAAGCACTTATTTATTTTAATGTCTACCCAGTGTAGAGACGGTAATGACATATCATTATTTTTTGGACTACCAGTGATGACACCCACTTACGTTCTGCATTATTTTAAAACATATAATAATGAGTTACTGATAATCAGGCATGTCACAGACTTCAATTTCACTTGAAAGTGAAATTGAAAACGCAAATTGTTTCTCCAGAAGTAAATGGTATTTTTGCATATTTAGACCAAATATAACAGATAAACATAATTAATTATAAGTCAAGAATGCTGTTTTTAATAATTTCACTTAAAAAAGTTTTTGTTAGAGAGCACATTTAAGGTTTTAACACATATTTCGCATACAATTAATATGATTTCGATGTACAATTTCGTAACGTTTTGCTTTTGCTTCTTCAGGTTTTTTGCTTCTTTAGGTTTTTTGCGTTTTCGTAAATTCTGAAATGTTAAAAAAAGACTTTTTGTGGTAAATTCTTGTTCCAACTACTAAATTTTGATATAAGTTGCCATTTGTAGTTTAAGCTGCTCTAAATAACAATTCCACTTTGGTTTTTGAAAGTGGAATGAAAACGATATTTTTTTCGTTCTACGTTTTGTGGAGAAACTTTTAACTTTTTAAGTACCACTATTAAGCCTGTAGCATACTCGATACTTACCAGAACGTTTCATTTTCAATACGAAATTATCCGTAGCACCCTAAACTGCAAATTCAGAAGAAAAAAAATCGTTTTCGATCACTTTAGGAAAAAAATTGCGGAAGCGATACATATATACCTTACCAGGTATATATGTATCGCTACTTTTTGATTTTGTATGTTGGCGAGTATGCTTACTTGTGTGCAGCAAGTCAAATATGTTTTTATCTATTAAATATTCCACTCAAAAAAATAAGTTAGTAGAAAAATTAGTAAAACGTCTTGTATATCAAGTGTACTAGTTTTCATAAATTTTTTTGGTGAAATTCCGTTTTCAGCAAAAATTTTATTTTTTTAGCACTAAACTAATTTTGAACTAATGTTTTACTAATTTATTTTGCTACAAAAATTGTGCTGTTAACAGCATTCATAGCGTGGACGACAACCAGATAGACTAGATGTAGATATCGCAGCTTGTCTGGAAACGGAAATGACCAAAAAAGGAAAACAACTCTACACATATTCTATTATTAAATTTTCAGCAAGTAAATTAACTAAAGAAAAATTTCGCTACAAGTTTTTTGAGTTTTTTTCAGTCTATTAATATCAGAGATGGGAGTAATTAATTACTTTGTAATGACCATTGCGGGTTTTCATTACCATTAAATCTATAAAATGAAAATTAAAAAAAAAATTCATTACCATTACAAAATGTAATTGCACTAAAAAAAAATGTTAATTTCATTTGTTTTCTTTACATGTAATGAAACGTTTTTATAATTTTCATTACAATACGCAATAGTAGTAAAAACAAAAAATCATTTTCATTTTTTCTACACTAGGTAGACAAATGAAATTTCATTACCATTACTTAACATAATGATGTAAAGAACGTTTTGTTCTTTGTTCTACACAGAAAAATTTACCTTTATGGAAATTTTTTTTCGCAATTTTTTTTTGGCATCTAGCCACCAAACTTTGATGTATGTCTCTAGATTATAAATGTGAAAAAACCGCACTTAAAAAATAGCAAAATTATGGCGGAAAGCTAAAAAAGACTTTATGGCAGAAAAATTCAATTAAAAAACTTAATCAGTGATTAACATTCTTCAAACAAATATACTGATGCAAAAAGTTTACTTTTGGCAAATTTTTTTCGCAATTTTTTTTTTTTGCAACTAACCACCAAACTTTGTTATATGAAATAGGCATTATAGTCCCTAGATTATAAATTTTAAAAAACCGCACTTAAGAAATTGCAAAATAATGGTGGAACGCGAAAAAAGACTTTATGGTACAAAAACTGAATTAAAAAACCTAATCAGCGATTAACATTCTGCAAACAAATATATTGATGTAAGAAATTTCCTTTTTGCAAATTTTTTTTCGCGATTTTTTTTAACTAGCTCCCAAACTTTGTTGTACGAAACGGGCATTATAGTCCCTAGATTACAAATTTTAATAAACCGCACTTAAAAAACTCCAAAATAATGGCGGCACGCGAAAAAAGTCTTTATGGTAAAAAAATTTAATTAATCTATTGATGTAAGAATTTTCCTTTTTGTAAATTTTTTTCGCGATTTTTTTCGAGGTTTTTTTAACTAGCTCCCAAACTTTCCCAGATAGAAAAATACGAACGGCATAGTACTGGCTCAGCGTTGAAAACGGTAGTACATGTACTGGCAATGTGTCGGATTTTTTACGTTTCCAGTACTGGTACGGTGTCGAAATGATAACACCAATATACGCTTGGCCGTAGGTATTTGCCCACGTTGGCCCAGTGTTGGATTTTGTTACTTCCTGGTGTTTTCCCAGTACTATAAATTAAAAATATTCAGTAACTTGCCAGTACTTCAAATACAAAAAATCAGTGTATAGCCAGTACTATAAAAGCAATTAAAAATCTGGTGGTGAATCACCCTTAATTTTAATAAAATAATAAAAAAATAATAAACATGTTTATTTACAAAAAACTTCTTATTAGAGGCTAATTGAACGATTTTTGTTTTGTTTTGCACGTTAATTTGTTTTATTAAGCTCTAATAAAATTTAAAACATTTATGTGAATACAAGCCTAAATAATTGCTTCACTAGAAAATAAGTTTTTCTTAAATTTTCTGGTTTCTCGCTGTTCTATATAAAAAATATTATGAAAAAAGTTATATTGAAATTCTATTAAAAATTAGGGTAACATAAATGTCAGAAGTGGTACTGGCATAATAAAAAAACAGTGCTCTCCCAGTACTATTTTTTTCTACCGTGGGCAATTTCCACCTGGGTTGTTGTATGAAACGAGTATTATAGGTTGTTGCCTGTGTATTCCTTAATTTGCAGAGCTTTAAAGAAAAAAATCCGAAAATAAAAAAAAAAAGAAAAAAGAAAAGAAACCGCACTTAAAAAACTCCAAAATAATGGCGGGACGCGAAAAAAGACTTTATGGTAAAAGAATTGAATTAAAACACTTAATCAGCGATTTACATTCTGCAAGCAAATATATTAATGGAAAAATTTTCCTTTTTGGATTTTTTTTGTTTGCGATGTTTTTTCAACTAGCCACCAAACTTTTTTGTACGAAATGAGTATTATAGTCCTTAGATTATAAATTTAAAAAAACCGCACTTACAAAATTGAAAAATAATGGCGGGTCGCGAAAAAAGACTATGGTACTAGAATTAAATTAAAAAACTTAAGCAGCTATTTATGTTCTGCAAACAAATATATTGATGCAAGAATTTTCCTTTATGCAATTTTTTTCGCAATTTTTTTTTTGCAACTAACCACCAAACCTTGGTATCAAATATGGATACCATAGGCCTCGGATTATGAACTAAAAAATGCTTTTAGTAATTTGAAAACCTCATATTTTTAAAATAAAAAACTTCGACAAAAACGGCATGTAATGAAAAACAAATGGGTGTTTCATTACTATGTAAACATTAGGTAAAAGAAATGAAAATTAAAAAAAGGTTCATTTTAATTTTCAAAACAAATAAAAATTAAAAAAAAATATTCATTACCATTTTTTAACGCAATGGTAATGAAAAAAAAAAAAACATTAGCATTTCTTCAAAAAATAGTAATGATAAAATAAGCTACATTACCATTACATCAAGTAATGGTAATGAAAATGTAGTGCTAATGATTTTAGCCCATCTCTGACTAATATTCAGCAAAAAGTTTAGTGATTTTAGCAAGGATTTTTTTCATTTGCAGTCGACTAAGTGTTAGCAAAACTTTTGCTGAATATTACTATTTTTTGGTAAAAATCAGCTCGCTGATTTTAAGCAAACCTTTTGCTGAAATTACCAACTTTTTTGCAAGCACGCTCCTGACTAAAAATTTGCTGACACAGCAACATTTTTTGCTGACTTTACTGACTTTTTTTTTTGAGTGTACATGTCGATATAGCTCTGATGTTAGAGCTATTGACTGGCAATCTATAGACCCAGGTTCGATTCCCGCACCAGCAAATTTTATTAAAAAAAATACAATAAATATTTTTTTTATAAATTTATTTTTTTGAAAATCTATTTTTAGACTCATTATTTTTGTCAGTACTGGTAAGCACATAAGTAACGACATATTTTTAGATTTTTCGTATGCTGGTGTGTACCCGAGTAAAAAAAATTATATATAATCATATGTGGCATATATTACAATATATAATTAGACATGTGGTTATGTATATCCATATATAATTATATATGAGGTTTTTTCCGAAAAATTTTCCTTATATTATGCCATATATAATTTCATCTAATTAGATATCGGCCTTCATAATATTAGATATGGCATATATAGTTATATATAGAACTATATCTTAATATATATGGTGGCATTTTAGCAATATATAATTATATATGGTATCATTTAAACAATATATAATTATATATGGTGACAGTTAAACTAGATATTATCATATATGGTGACATTTAAACAATATATGGTCATATATGGTACCTCATAAACCAAATCTTTAATTCAGTTCCAGATATGATAATATATGGTACTATATATAGTGCGATATATATTTATATATGGTGTTATTTAAGCTATATATTATCATATATGGTGCCATTCAAACCATATATTATCATATATGGTGCCATTCAAACCATATATTATCATATATGGTACCATTTGAACCATATATTATCATATATGGTGCAATTTCAACAATATATGCCCATATATGGTACCTCATGAACAATATTTTTAATACAGTTCCACATATGATAATATATGCTACCATATATAGTGCCATATATATTTATATATGGTGTTATTTAAGCAATATATTACCATATATGGTGCCATTTAAACCATATATTGTTATATATGGTGCCATTTCAACAATATATGCTCATATATGGTACCTGATGAACGACATTTTTAATACAGATGCAGATATGATAATATATGCTACCATATATAGTCCCATATATATTGATATATGCTGTCATTTAAACAATATTAATATATAGACATATATGGTATCATTTAAATAATATATTGTCATATATGGCACAATTTAAACAATATATGGTCAAATTTGGTACCACATCAACATTTTGAATACAATTCCATATATGGTTTAATTTGAATAATGTAAAACTGTATGGCGCTATAAAAAATATTATCAGATATGTTACTTCATTAACAATATTTATAATACAGTGTCATATATTGTAATATATGTATATCATTCAATATATATTGATGTATGGTAATGGTACAATAATTCCAATATCAGTTGAGATACACTTTGTGGGTCCATATCAACAATTTCTTCACGTACATTTAACATATATATTTGTACATTTAAGTTATAATTTATAAACACTTTATAAAGTTAAATAGTTCCATAAACCTTGTCTTACTGTATAGAATGTTTATGAATATACGATTTAATATATAATAATTACAACTACAAATTGGTGCCATTATCTAAAATTTAATTTAATGTTAACTTATAATAAAATAAAAATGTATTTCCTAAAAATAAAAATATAGTGTTAATTAATGTTAATATACAATAGGTTTAAGTTTAACATCCCAGACAGAAAAATATAATCGGCACAATGCAGGCAAACCGTTGGCGATGGTCGGTTATGCGTTGGCAGAACGTTGCATTAACTATCTTGGCAAAAAAATAGATTTCAAAAAACATTTTTCAAAAAATTGAGAAAACTTTTTAAATATTTGCTTTTAAAAACATGAAATTTAACCCAGTCCACCAGATTGTCAGCCAAGACCTCTACACTCTAATCTAACGAGACTTGTTATAGATGTGTGATAGCTACAAATTAAATGAATGATAAAAGCATTTCGAGCTAACTTATAAGCATCGAAAAAAGGTATTCCAGAAATTATTAAATGTATTTTAGAAAATTTTAATTGTATATCACAAAATATTATTTGCACTTCAGAAACTACAATATTACGCAAATTTAATTATTTAGTTGTGTCCAGAAATAATGAAATCTATTTCAGAATTTCATAGCTAATAGAGAAAAATTTCTCAAATACATTTCATAATTTCGGAAATACGATTGATAATTTCAGAAATACAGTTTGATAATTTCTGAAATACAGTTGTGAATTTCGGAAATAAAATTAATAATTTCTGAAACACAATTGATAAAACTGAACTTCAATTGACTAGTTCTGAAATACAATTAATAAATGTGAAAAATAATTGATGAGTTCTGAAACACAATTGATAAAACTGAAATTCAATTGATTATTTCTGAAATACAATTGATAAATCTTAAAACAATTAATACAATTGGAAATGGTGTAGAGCGTCAAAAAGATGTAAATAAAATTATTTTATTCAAAGATTTCAATTTAATAAAAAAATAAATATATAATTTTATAAAAAAATTTATAGAAAAAAAAATTTTAATTTTATAAAAAGAAATTCATTTTGTAAAAGAAATGCTTCTGAATTTAAACCTTATTTTAACAAAATATTGTAATTTTTATACAATCAGTGCTCTGCCAGTCTATTATTTTTTGAACAGTTGGCAATATATGTCTGGGATCTTATTTAATCCCAAATAAATGGAGATCTTACGTAGTACCCAAATATAATGCGGCATCTAATTTTATATGTCATTTTTATGGATAGTTTTAGATGTCAATCCCCAAATATATTGCTGTTTCTAATTCGATCTGCCATTTTAATACCGAAATAAATTGCTGGATCTAATTCGATCTGCCATTTTTCTGATAAATTTAGATCCAAGTTTATCCCCAAATATATTGCTGGATCTAATTTGATCTGCCATTTTTCAGATCAATTTATATCTAAGTTTATCCACAAATATATTGCTGGATCTAATTCGATGTGCCATTTTTCGGATCAAATTAGATCTAAGTTTATCCCCAAATATATAACTAGATCTAATTCGATCTGCCACTTTTTCGGATCAAATTAGATATACGTTTATCCACAAATATATTGCCGGATCTAATTTGATCTGCCAAAATTGAGATCAAATTAGATCTAAGTTTATCCCCAAATATATAGCTGGATCTAATTGGATCCGCCATTTTTCGGATCAAATTAGATATAAAAATATCCGCAAATATATAGCTGGATCCGCCAATTTTCGGATCAAAATAGATCTAGGTTTATCCCCAAAGATATCACTGGACCTCCCAATTTTGAGATATAACTTGATCTTAGTTTATCCCCATATATACAATGGGATTTAATACGATATGATTGGATACACCCAATTTTGAGATCTAATTGGATCAGCTAGATATTACAGCAGATCTTAAACAATATCAAATTGGATATAATTAGATATTGCGCGAGATCAATTTTTTTTACTCGGGTAACCATAACTCATTATTTTTCGCGACTGGATATAAAGGTGATAAGAAATGTAATAACAAAAGTAACTAGTTGCCATTACCAAGTACGTAGTTACATAACTACATATCTGGTAATGATTTTCTACACTGGATAATTTTGAATTTATGTGTTTTATTTGGAAAACAAATACGGTATGAAATTCGTTTACCAATACCAATTAATAAGTATATCCACAATTCGGTTGGTTCTACAGCAGGGATCGGTATACGCATACAGCCTTAGTTTTGTGTTTTTATGAGTGAGATGTGTGTGTGTATGTGTGTTGCATTTTTTTTAAATTAACATATATAAAATCCAAAATAATTTGAAAAAAGCATCTGATGCATTATTTTAAAAATAATAGTAAGCTTTAAGTGCAGTGCGAAGTTTTCAACTCAGTCCCGTTCAAAAATATATTTTTTAATATATGGTATATTTTAAATATCCTAGAGGATGATTTGCGATGCAAATCGAAATGGAAGAAAATTAAAAAATAAAATATTGAAAAATAAAATACAAAATATTTGGATTTTTATTTTTAATTTATGACCTAAAGCCAAACCATACAATAGCTGTATTTTCGACTTAACTATATCCGTTAACTCATAAAAAAACTCAAAGTGCATAGAAACGCGTTTAAGACGAAAACTAATATCTTACTTTTCGTATGCACGTTAACTTTCAACACGGATAATTATCAACGTTGAAAACTCAACGTTTATACATTTTCACATCTAACATAACTCTTTCGCGTTACTTCCTAAAAACTTTTGCTGACGTACGTTTGATTATAACGGAACAATTATAAACATAACCTGGTTAAATTTTTTTTGTAGTACAATCGGTTTAACGTAGATTTGCCTTAAATACTTAACGTTGATAGGCATGAGACAAAATACAGCTAATACCAAAAAACATAAAATTTTAAAAATACAACTGAAATAAAGGAATAGCAATTGAAATTTAAATGAAATTATTTGAAGTAGGTAATAAAAACTCAAAACACTTACAACAATTGAAAATACGAAAAATTAAGGGTTTTCACAAGGGGTGTGCTATTTGTTGTATCGTTGTATCGTCCTAACAAAAAACAGAGTTGTTAAAAATTAAATTGAAAAAATACAACATTTGAGAATAGCACGATACAACATTTTTACGTATGTTTAATGTCTTATGTTTGAGTGTCCCAGCAAAACCTTTCATTACCATGTAATGAGTTTTAGGTATTGAAATCTTAAGTGTTCACTACCCAAGTAAAAAAAAATGATATGGAGCCATATAAAGTTATATTTAATTATATATAATCTTCTATGTAATTAGATATAATTATATCCGAAAAATGAGAACGTCTTATTGTATCATATTGTATCGAATTGTATACAATTGTATACAATTTGGTACAATTTGATACAATTCGATACAATATGATACAATTGCATCCGAATTTTGTCCCCATCCAATTACATAAAATTATATCTTTTTGTATAAAATTATATAAAATGTTATAAAAGTGGACACAGTTTGATACAATTATACCTAAATATTAACCCTATATTTTTACCATAATATATATGACCATATCTAACAATATACAAAATTATATTTTTAAATAAAAAAAGATATACAATATCTGGAGATCATACCAGAGGGATTTCAATTACAATTGCTTGTAATTGAAATTACAAGCAATTGTAATTGAAAATTTTCAATTACAAATTACTAGTAATTGTAATTGAAAGTGATTTCAATTACATTTAGAATTAAAAAGTATTTTTTGTTAAAATTTTGTATAAAAATCTGACTGGGATAGGTTGCATAGGCATGGATGCGTATAAAAAGAATACGTCATGTTGGGATTACCCCTAACTTGTGCTTTTTGTCATTATTTATTTTCCCAAAAAATGTAATTGACATTTTTCAAATTACAAATTACTTGTAATTGTTCTTTTTTGAATTACAATTACAAATTATTTTTTGAATTACGAATTTTGAATTACAATTACAAATAATTTGTAATTGTAATTGAGTTTTTTTCAATTACAATTACATGTAATTGTGTAAATGAATGTGTAATTAATTACAAAATGTAATGATTAACCCCCAGGTCTACTGGATATCCTATAATTTCGATAAATGTTCCATTACTTTTATCCAGATTTACAATGACAGTGCATTAAACATGAAAAAATTTTTCTTTGTTTTTAGTAATTTTAAAATAAGGTTAACAACACTGAAATTTTTAACTTAATAGGATTGTGATATACAACCAAGATTTAAGAGATCAGTCAAGTGTGCGTTATAGTATAGAGAATTCCATATTAAAGCTTCAGTATTGTTAATTTTATGGGCGCGTTAGCCATTTTAACTCACGCTCCTAAACAAAAACAAATTACTCAAGCACGAGCATTTCGTGTCTTACTCACGCAGACATGAGTATATTAAAAACTTACTCACAATCAGAAAATTCTTACGCAAAACAGTAAAAATTACTAAAAAACATATGATGCAAAAAATAAACTCACACACGAATCATGCACGGGTTATATATTCTTACTCACGCTCACGTACGAATTATATATTCTCACTCTAACGGGCGAATTACTTTGGTATAGTAATTATTACTCACGATCACTTGTGAATAACTTCACTCACGATCGTGTCATGCGCCAATCCCTAGTAATTACAAAATCTAAAACTAGTTCAAAATCATTTTTAATATGGAACCACATTTAATACAATACGGTTTTAAAAGGACCTTATATATATATTTTTATATAAAATCACTTTGAAAAAATTGCTAATGTGGGATAATATATAACACTATGCGACAGTCAAAATCGGGATGGGATGAAACCAACGGGAAATGTTATATCGGTCAAAAACAAGTTATACGTGTCCCGGCGTTTCGCTGGGTCACCCCTAGGACTCGAGATATATCTTTTTTTTGACATAACTCGAGAACCACTAGTCCGATTTTGCTCAAACAATTTTAAAAAAATTAAAAATTACAATTCCTTTAATCTGTTCATATAACGTTTTTCTGTATACTCAACAGTTTTGCCGGTAAAAATAAATGTTTGTTACCGCTACCATAAAAATCAATAACCATTTGTTTATTACTTTTTTTTAATATTTTAGGCAAAAAATATTTTTTTCTTCATACATTTATTTTTACCGGCAAAACTGTTGAGTATATAGAAAAACGTTATATGAACAGATTAAAGGAATTGTAATTTTTAATTTTTTTTTAAATTGTTTGAGCAAAATCGGACTAGTAGTTCTCGAGTTATGTAAAAAAAAGACCACCAAAGGTCAAATCGATATATCTCGATTCCTAGAGGTGACCCAGCGAAACGCAGGGACACGTATAACTTCTTTTTTACCGATATAACTTTCCCCGGTAGTTTGAACCCTTCCCGATCACTGACCCCTACCATTTGTCTCACAATGTAATTATAGATGATTTTATAAAGAATGTTATATCGTTATATATAAAAGAAATCATGAAATATTGTAGATATGAAACCATACTAAGTTATATATGGGTTCATATGCGTCAATATATAATCATATATAACACCTATTATATAATATTTCTTAAATGGCTCCATATATAGTTTTATATTATTATGTATAGTGTCATACTAAATTATATATAAACGTATATGTAATTATATCTTTTATATATTACTTTGTGTACTTATATATAGCACATACACTTATATGCAGGCCAGTATGTAATAATATAAAATCACATATGTCTCAATATTAAAATCTTTGAGGCAAAAATATTTAGTATATGACTATATAAAAGTCTATATGCTTCAATTTAAAAGCATATGTGGCCATATCTTACTATAAGTTACTATATGTAATTACATAAAATAATATATGATTATATCAAACCTTTTTTACTCGGGTAGTTACTTTTTAATTACTAAACTACTTATTTTAACATGGTGATGTCATTGGAGGAAAGTCATTACACTGATGTTACCTGTAAGTAGTTTATCAGCTGTTCTATAAATAGATATTGAATATAAATTTTAAAAAATATAAAAATTTAAAAACCAATAGGAGCTGACACGTATTGATCAGCGTACCCCACGATTGTCAGGCAAACACTCTAACCAATAGACCACGACATCACTATGATTTTTAATGCTTTAACTTATGTACACATTTATTGTGGCAACTGTTATACATGTCTATTTTTCACAAAACTTGTTGTTATTAAATACTGCTTAATGAACATCAACATTTCTATAAATAGATGTTTAATATAAATTACAAAAAAAAACAACAATGGAAGCTAACACGAGTTGAGCAGCGATCCTCATGGCTGTCAGGCAAAAACGATAACCACTAGGCTACGCCATAGTTATGGTTTTTAATGATTTAGAACATATATTATTGGTTTCAGCTATTGTAAAATAGTAATGTGTGGGGTATAATTATCGGTAACTCATTACATTCAGTTTAAAAGTAATTCAACGGGTAATGAGAATGAGATCTAAGTAATGCATGTAGTAATAACCAGTCATTACCAAGTTTTTGCTGGGGTGCTAACAGATAGAAAACTGAATAAAAAATCTTTATTAAACACAAATAAAAATTTTAACAACTCTGTTTTTTGTTAGGACGATACAACAGATAGAACACCCCTTATGAACAACCTAATTATAATTTTTTTTTTAATTTTATGCCGAGTGTTTTTGGGAGGTATTTGGAGCTGAAATACTGATGTTGAAATGTTGTGTATGTATATTGTTTTATTTGAACAAAGACCATCATTAAAAAATATAAAATTTCCGAGGTACGAGTATTTTTCTTGGTATTTAAACTTGATAATGTCTAATAAAATTTGTTTTCGGTTTAACTAAACCCAAAAAATTCGGCCTTTTTTTATTGTATATTATATTATTAAATTTTAAATCGCATTTTTTAATTTTAAATATTTTTTATTTAAATTATTTTTAAAACAATCAATGTTTTTAATTGAAATAAAGCTTCAAAATTTGCTAAGCCTTCTGTAAAAGAATAAAAAAAAATCCCGGGAAATCGCGCACTAAATTCCCGGGATTGTGGGATTGAAAAAAGGGCGGGATTCCCGCGTATTTCCGGGACATAAACCCTAGTTGATATCGACAAATTTTGACTTTCATATATTTCCACCAAAAAAATGCCATAAATCCAAAAATTTATTCAAAAGACTCAATTAGAGCAACAAATCTTCACGATTGGGCAAAATTCACAAAACGAAGTGAAGATCCAATATAAATTTTAAAGGAGTATAAAAATGGGCAACAATTCAACCCAACATGAACAATTGAAGAAGTCTTAAAGATGGCTGATATTTTAAGAAATATGGCTTCTTGATAGTTGTGCCAGTAGAAATGTGAAAAAGATGGCTTCTTAAAAAATTTCCGAAGAAAAGATGGCAGCTATCGAGCAATAAAGGCGTTAAGGCGCGAATTTTTATATAAAAAAGGGTTGCGAAAAATGGCGGTATAATAAAAAATGTCGCGTCTAAATGGACTTAACCTCAATCTGAGCCACAATATCGTAGATATTTGCCAAATAAAAATAAAATTTCACGTACGTACCTCGTTTCAGCTTTAAATTAATGTTGTTCTTTACCGGGAGATGGACCAAATGATGGGGTCAGTACCTGTGAGTGTGTAGTAAATTTGGGGCTAAGATGTGGTTGTCGGTGGTAATTGTTCACCAAATTAATTAAAGGAAAACACACCTTTTTTCTCTCTTTAATTTAAATTAATTTTATTTATATGTTTTTTTTTTCTTCTTTTCAAACTTTTATTTACAAAATTTATAATTTAGCTTTCTTTGTTCTCTTTTTCTCTTCAATTTACAATTTTTTATACGTTCACTTTCAGTTTGGCTTTAATGATTTTCCGTTTTATTAATCACTCTTAACTTTTAATTTTATTTTAACTTTACAATTTTTCTTCACTTAATTGCTTTTTTTCACTTGCTGCTGCTGCTTGCCGTTCAAGATCACGAAAAAAATAAACAAAAAAAGGATAGGGTAGATAGACATTAGGGCCAAACCACATACGCAGTGGCGGCGGCATTTTACCGCGACGCGACCTTCGTGCGTTATGTGGCCTGGACCCTAACTCCCGTGTTTACTACAGAAAAATTTAAAGGGCCGGCGTAAATACAAATTCTATATGAAAGTTAAAGTTTTTCTTAGATGAAAAACAATGTTTCTTTTAACAGTCGTTTGATATAAAAGAATCAGTTTTTGGATATAAAAGAATCATTAAAATTTATGTTAAGATTTTGATTTGTTATTCAAATATTTTAGAGTATATCCAATGTTTAGGTATACAATTTTGTTGATTTTAAATCACAAAAGTCGACTATTATTTTAAATTTCTTACCATACAAAATATTTACGCTGTTATTCAAAAAAAAAATTATTAATTAACTTTAAAACATGAATTTGCTAAAGCAAATTATTAAAAAATTGTATTCAAAAACGTACAATAAAAGTTTATTAATTTTGTTTTTAATTCTGGCAACACTTTGTATATTCTCTCTTTTTATTGTTAGTGATACATGAACTTTGTGAACGATTGACTCGGTAATTGTGGGTAAATATATTGTTTTGTAAATTTTTTAAATTAAAATGTTTTATTACAAACCAAAACATATTAAAACACTATTTTTAAACATTACTGAGAAGTAATAATGGGAACAAATTGTGTTAAAGAATTTTTTATATTACGAATACTGAAAGTATTCGAATATCGAGTATGGTTTTATTATAAATGCATCACTATTTTATTGAATTTATTTTTATTTTATTTTCATGCAAATTTGGGAAAATTTTCGAAAAAAGAGTTTAGTCTTGGAATTTTGCAGTTTTTTTATTTTGGTTGGATACAAAATGTTGTATTCCATCTATTCTTGGGTGGATGACTCTTAAACAATTCATTTTATCATTGTAAATTCACGTTTTTTAGTTTTGTACAGTGGTTTTCTTTTTCCAAACTTTATTAAACAGATATTTTAGGCTATACCCTGCTATAAGCGTTTAATAAATTTTTATTTATTAATTATTTGTGAATAGTCTTTTTGCCAAATTAGCCTAAAAATCTGTAATTAGGCTATTTTAATTGTTATTATTTGAATAACACAGTTAAAATGTACCTTAAAATTCTATTTTAAATTTGAAGTTTCCATTTGTTTTTATTTTATCAGGGGTATGGCATCACCAAAAAAATAAGTTATAAAAAAATCGTTATCACTAGATGGCACTTTGTTCAAAAAATTGACATTCTTTTTTTATTTAAATTTAAATAATAACAAACAATAAAGCAAAAAAAAAACACGGATATCTCTAATTTTATTATTTGAATATATTCCGGGCTTGTTTTTTCTTTATTTTGAGCAGTTTTCAGAAGTTTTTCAGTTTTTAAATATAGGCTCAACAGATACTAAATATCTGCTCAGGTAATACTAAATTACAGCGCCCTCTATCGGTAAGTAGTGTAAGTTTTGATTTCCTATCTCTATAATTAATTGTCTCTGGGTAGAGTGGACCACATTTTTGTCTCGCCCAAAAAAATACCCACGAATATCTTTTTGAATTTTTTAAAATGCCCGAGTAAAAAAAAACTTTCCTAGAACCAATAGTCGACAATTAATGCATTTTCAAGTGTTTCCAAAATCCACTATCATCAGATTGTCTTTATGGGGTTCTCTCTAGGCTATAATGTAGACTTTAGTTTTTTGTATATATACGTTCAATTTCAAAGAAAAGCATTGGAGAAGTAAATTCAAACATTTTTACTTATCCATGTCATATTATTATAACTAACGAAAGCCACATGTCTTTTTAACAAAGCTACTTTTTCTCTATGTTATAGTTGTTGCTTATTTATTGAAGTTCCTTCAATGGGGCAAAGCAATGATTCGTGCTTCTTTTAATATTTAAGCTTTTAATTCTATTCATAGAAAATTTAGAACGTAAGCAAAGAACGTATAACATCCTAACCCAACATGCCGTATAAATGACTAACATGTTGCAATTAAGGGATATTACTTAACAATTTGGACTGTACCTTGTCTGTAGGTATTTTATTGTAGATTTTTAGTTGATCTGAAGATTGCTACAATGAGTGTTATTTCTGTTCGGTTTAAGATCAAATATTACAAATCCCAAATAGAATTTACAATTTTTTATTTGACAACCAATAGAGAAAAAACTTATGAAAAAAAACTTTCCTAGAACCAATGGTTGACAATTAATGCATTTTCAAGTGTTTCCAAAATCCACTATTATCAGATTGTCTTTATGGGGTTCTCTCTAGGCTATAATGTAGACTTTAGTTTTTTGTATATATACGTTCAATTTCAAAGAAAAGCATTTGAGAAGTAAATTCAAACATTGTTACTTATCCATGTCATATTATTATAACTAACGAAAGCCACGTCTTTTTAACAAAGCTACTTTTTCTCTATGTTATAGTTGTTGCTTATTTATTGAAGTTCCTTTCAATATTTTTTTTAAGAATGTAATAAAAAACTGTGATTAAAAAGTGACAAATGTATAAAAACAGATATTTTGCCATATTTACTCGTTCAATATTTTAAGTCGTTTCCGGGTCCACTTAAAATTATCGGATTTGCTCCAAATTTTCATTTATTTATTTTTTTAATATAAAGGAACAGGAATCTGGCCGGCTTTATATAAAATTCCAATATTTCAAAATAAGAACGTCCCTAATACACATGTGTATGTATATGCAATATTGTCTACGCTAGCTACTACTATTTGATAGCATAGTGGTTGTGATGCTTGCCTTTGGCTCGGGATGGCCAGGTTCAAATCCCAACCAAGGTGAAGTAATTTTTATATACCTTTACTCTCTTTTTCTTTTTTCAATTTAGAAGTTTTCTTTTATTTATTGGTAGCGTAAAAAATAGTAAATACTAAATAGCAGAGCAAATTAGTAAAAAACTAAATAAAATTTTATAAAAAAAAAAATAAATAAAATGAAAAAAAAATGTTGTGGTCCAACCGGAGTTTGAACCTGCGACCTTCTGCATCAGAGCCAGGATAGTACCCCCTAGGCCACCAAGTTTCGAGTTTGGTGGCAAACAACAATGCAGTATATACACTTAACTTTGATGAAAAGAAAAAAACAGGGCAACGCTCTACCCCGTAATTTTTTTGAGGGTGGAAAATGTTGCACTTTTGCACTTTATTAGACAACATTTTTAGAAAAGAACACGATGCCCTCTCAGAATCTTACCCTTAATTTAGAAAAGAACACAAAAAAGGCAATTCAAAAGCAAAGTGCAAAAAAAGGCAACATTTTTCCTAGAAAAGAAAACACTATAACTTTTTTAACTCATATTAATGGCTTTTTGAATTTTATTACAAGATCTTTTGAGTTGTTTTTATCTTCTTTTATATAATTTTAGTTAACAAAATGAACCGAAGGCATAACTGTAGGTCACTTATTTTCAATTTAATTGTAAAAAGGCACTAAAATACTTTTTTTTTTTTACAAATTGCAACATTTCTTATAAAATTTTTTAAGCATATTTTTTCTAGCATATTTTTTTATATTTTAGCACTTTTTAGCATTTTTATCACAAAAATGTAGCATTTTTTTCTAAATAAGTTTTGGCAACACTGCGTATGAGTAACTCTAAAACTTGCCAACAGACCCAGCAAAACTTTCTATTACCCGGTAATGACTTTGGTAAAAAGAACTAAAGGTAGGTAACCTCTTACTTTTCTATTACCAAGGCTATTATTTTAACAAGGATGTGTCCATCTACGTAACTCCTTACCTAGTAATATGTTATTCTGAACTTACATGTTAGAATTAGCTATTAGCTCTAGGTTACAAATAACCTTAAAATAATATGTTTTTTTCTTAATATTTCAATTTGTTTTATATTGACAATTAAATTAACAATTACATATTTTTAACAAAAAATTTTGGAAATTTTTTTTTTATAAGTTTTGGTTATAAAAATAAGCATTTTGTAATGAAGGGGGTAAGCTCTTACTTTTCTTTTTTTTTCAAAAACCTTTTGTTTAAATTTTAATTTTTTAAACCGAATATCAATTTTAAATTCACAAATTTTTAACAAAAAATTGAATTTCTAAAATTTCCTAGAAAAACAAATTATTGGCCTCGAACTGAACTAATAAATTTCTAATTAAAACAAATTATTTATACAAACAAGACATCCAAACTTATGAAAGGTGTGGTATTGCAAGTAATGCAAGGGTAAGATGTAAGGGTAAGCGGTTGGATATATTACCAGGTAATATGCATAGTAATACCCTATATTACCAAGGTTTTGCTGGGGATTTTTTGAAATTAAACATAGAGCATATACTCAGAGGCTTACTGCTTAATTTAGTCAAAATCTATTGATGTATATTGCCAAATTTCGTAATTTTTAAAAAATGAAAATCGCCATAACTTCTGAAGTAACAACAATTGATCAACAATTTTTGGTACGTAATTTTTTTTTACTGATAGTATTATTTATAGCAAAAACCGACATTATTTGGCTACTGGGTTTCTAGATAAGACTTCAATTTTTGTTGTGCTATATCGCCTAAATAAAGCGATAAGTTATAATTTTAATATTTGTTCCATAGTAGATTTTCAACGACAAATATAGTTTAGATATTATCGTAATCAGAAGAAAGGGCTTTAAAGGGTTAACACATAATGATATATAGATTGATTTATATTTATTGAAAAAAAATTATATACAATTAGTGATAATAATAAAGCAATATATGTATGCAGGTTTTTACACCATACTTTAAAAAATATTTTGAAGATTCCAAACAATAATAAAACATAAAAGTGGTATTCATTAAACCGCACTTTTTTACACTAGTGATAATTTTACGAGTTTACGCGAAGATTTAAATGAACGCACCTTGAATGAAATTATTTTCTTACAAACAAACTTTAACATTTTTTTGCAATTTTTAATTATTACACACACATTTTCTATTGATGCTAAAATAAAATGTATAAAAACAAATAAAGGAAACTCAAATAAATTTCATATTAGACAATTTTCAAATGTGTATATAAATACATAAGTTTACCAGGGCTTGTAAAGTATTTTTGACATTTATTGTGTATAAATACAAGGTTTACGCTATATAACAGAAAGATACGACGTTAATTGAATACCACTAATAATAATAAAGAAAAGTACTTAAGGAAAATATATATTTTCATATGATGTGGACAATTAAAATACCACCTACTATTTATATGTGATATGTATGTATGTTGTAATATGATATAAAATTCGGCTTTATATTTAAATTTCATATCAGCATGTATCGAGTAATTGAACGGTCTAGTCGTGCACATTTTTTATTCTACGGTTACGGATTTAGCCAAGTTGCGCGGACAATCGACGTCACAACCTCGTAAAACAGCAATGTGATAGGAAAGTAGCTGCATAGGAATAACGGTGAGTATACCCTGAAGGCAGTCAACTGTTCGGGGAATTTCTAAACTACGAGAACTGAACGATTTAGTCTCTTCATCACCTTCTTCGCAAATAATAATGGGGCAGCCTTTGCGTGAGGTAACCTGTTGTAGAGCATTCATACATTTTACGTATACGGGATCACGTAAAACAATCATAAGGACAGGCATGGAATCATCCACTAAAGCCAATGGTCCATGTTTAAGTTCACCAGCCATAATACCTTCACTGTGCATGTAAGTCAATTCTTTTACTTTCTGTGCACATAGAAAGAGAGGGAGAAAATTAAATTGGTTTAGTATCAAAGCATTTTAAAAGAAAACATTTACAACGCTTACCAAAGCACCTTCCAAACAAGTGGCAAAGTTATAACCACGACCCATAATCAAAAGTGATTTATGTTGATATAAATTCTTAGCCAACTCCTGCACCTGAGTGTCTAGTTTTAAAACTTGACGAATCTGATCCTCCAAGTTAAGAAGAGCATTAATAATTTCCAAACGCCTTTGTTGTAATGACAAACGATCTTCGGACATGGTCAAAGCAAACATAACTAATGAGATAAACTGAGATGTGTAGGCCTTAGTGGATGCAACACCAATTTCTGGACCGGCATTAATATGGACACCACAATGAGATTCACGACAAATACTACTACCGACAGTATTGGTAATGCCAACAATTAAGGCACCACGTTGTTTGCAATAACGCAATGCCATTAGAGTATCAGCAGTTTCACCAGACTGAGAAATAAAGAAGCAGACATCGTCACGGAAGATGGGTGTATTACGATCTAAGAAATCTGATGCCAATTCAACCATAACTGGTAATTCAGTAAGTTCTTCTAATAGCTGGCGGGTAGCAACAGCACTATGATATGACGTACCACAACCAATTAACATTAAACGGCGACAACGCTTAATTTCTGGAATATAGTCTTTGATGCCACCCAACACAATGGATTTTGTTTCGAAACGAACACGGCCACGCATAGTATTGACGACCGATTCAGGTTGTTCGAAAATTTCTTTCAACATGAAATAATCATAATTGCCCTTCATAATTTGTTGAATTTCCATTTTTAAAGTTGTGATTTCACGAGCATGAGGATCATCAGTGCATTTCTTAAGACGATGAATACTCAAAGATCCTTCGCGTACTGCAGCAACGTCATCATCCTGAAAAGATAAATGTTGTGAAATTTTTATTTATGTTATTACTAATGTATTTATGTTATTACTATTTATATTATTCCGATTATTGAAGTCGCAATAACAACACCTACACAAAAAAATATGTCCTTTACGTTAATATTAAGCTATTATAAGATAGCTGTATTTTGTCTCATGCCTATCAACGTTAAGTATTTAAAGCATATCTACGTTAAACTGATTGTAGTATGAAAAATTTAAACAGGTTATATTTATAATTGTTCCGTTATAATCGAACGTACGTCAGCAAAACTTTTTAGGAAGTAACGCGAATAAGTTACGTTAGATGTGAAAATGTATAAGCCTTGAGTTTTCAACGTTGATAATCTGTGTTGAAAGTTAACGTGGATACAAAAATTAATGTGTTAGTTTTCATCTTAAACGCGTTTTTATATGAGTTAACGGATATGGTTAAGTCGAAAACACAGCTAATATATCACGTAATTTATATTGCATTGTTCCTAGCTTCCGGGTAAAATAAATATTCATATATTTAGTTAGAATATTGTTCTACCTCAAGCCCAAATTCATATTGTCATATTAGATTTTATTTGTAGTTTCAAAAAGCTTGTTCATTTTCATGACAATTGTTTCATAAGCATCACCCCAACTCTTCAGGAAAATATCTTACTACTCTATTTAGTCACATTAGAAAATTTGTCAATCGCCTTTTGGGTGTAGTTATGTATTAAATCAAACATTAGACAAATTTTCTGTCGCATCTTGTGCAATCAGATAAAGTTAGTTAGTTAGTAAAAAATTTGTAATCAGTTGTCAAACGCACTTTACTATTTTTGTACTGATTTTTAGTAGATTTTTTTTTTGTAATAATTTTTGCAATTCTCTTATTACAAATTACTCAATTTTGTTTTTACTAATTTTTTACTAATTTCAGCAAGATATTTTACTAATTTTTCAAAACCGAGTGCTAAACTTAGCAAACTAATATACTTATTTAAGGAAATTTTAAAAATTCGTTGATTTTTTATAATTCTTGTTTACATTTGTTATCTCTATATATAAAAGAATAACGTGAGTGACTGACTGACTCAACATCGCCCAGCCCAAACCGCTGAAGCTAGGAAGTTTGAAATTTTGTATGCCGGTTCCTATTTCGGTCCGTTAAGACGGTATTTTTGGAAGTTCCTACCGGAACGGGCAAAAAGGGCGAAAGTCTCTCCCTTGACGGCCTGCCAAAAGCCCTATGACTAAAAAGCTGAAATTTAAGATATGTGTTCCTTGGAGTAAGGGCTAACTTTTCTGGAAAGTACTTTCTAGAATTTTGGCCAGGGACGTTGTAAAACTTGGGGCTCAAAAGGGGAAAAGTGCCACTCTTAACGGCCTGCACAAACCACTGGAGCTAGGAAGTTGAAATTAGGTACAAAGGTTCTGTAGTAGACATCCACTAAGACGGGATTTTTCGAAATTCCTACAGGGAGGGGCAAAAAGGAGAGAAGTCCGTCCCTTGAGGCCTGCCAAAAGTTCTGGAAATAGGAAGTTGAAATTCGGTATGTAGATTCCTCCTCTAGCGTAGACAACCACTAAGAAGGTATTTTTGGAAATTCCTACCGGAAGGGGCAAAGAGGGGACAAAATAGTACCTTTTTGAAAAAAACGTACCTTTTTCCAAAACAAAGTACTTTTTCCAAAAAAAGTGCCTTTTCCAAAAAAAGTACCTTTTCCGAAAAAAGTACTTTTGCCAAAAAAAGTACCTTTTCCAAAAAATGTACTTTTTACCTTTACCCAAAAAAGTACCTTTTTCCGAAAAAAATATTTTTTCCAAAAAAGTTCTTTTTCCAAAAAAAAAGTAACTTTCTCCAGTACCTTTTCCAAAAAAGGACCTTTTTTCAAAAAGAGTACCTTTTCCACAAAAAGTACCTCTCGCCAAAATAAGTACCATTTTCAAACAAAAGTACCTTTTTCAAAAAAGTATGTTTTTCCAAAAAAAAAATACATTTTCAAAAAATTAAGCTTTTCAAAAAAGTATCTTTTCGCAAAAAAGTTTTTTGTCAACAAAAGTAGCATTTAAAAAAAAGATTAAAAAATAGAATTTTAAAAAAGTACTTTTTTCATCCCTCCACGGATACCTCCACTAACACAGAATTTCTGGAAATTCCTTTTTACAAAAATAAAACTCTTTTTTTGAAAGTACCTTTTCAAAGACAAATACGTTTTACAAAAGAAAATTACACTCCTGTATAGATGTCCGGAAAGAAGGGATTTTTAGAAATTCCTATCGGGAGGAACAATAAAAGTGTCCCTCTTGACGGCCTGCCTAAACACTTTTGGCTAGAAACCTAAAATTTGAAATATGTATTCCGTGGAGTAGGGCTAACTCACCGATTTTTTCGATTTTGGGATAAGAACATGGTAAAAATGGGGGTCGAATGGGGAAAATGTCCCCAATAACGGCCTGCCCAAACCGCTGAGGCAACGAAGTTAAAATTTGGTATGAAGGTCCCTCCTCTATCGCAGAGAGCCGCGAAGATGAAATTGTTGGAAATTCCTACAGGGAGGGGCAAGAAAAGGAAAGTCGCCCCTTGATGGCCTGTCAAAACCTCTTTGGCTAGAAACCTGAATTTTAAAATATATGCCCTGGAGTATGGGCTAATTTATCAGTAAGGTACTTTCTTGAATTCTGGACAGGGAAGTTATAAAATGGGGGCTCAAAAGGGAAAGTGGCCCCTTAACGGCCTGTCCAAAATGCAGGAACTAGGAAGCTGAAATTCAGTAAATGGGTTCCTACTTCAACATAGATGTCTGCTGGAACAATGAAGCTGAAACTCGGTGTGTGGATTTGTCCTCCAGCTTGAACACCCTCTATGGCCGGATTTTCGGAAATTCTTGCCGGGAGGGGCATAAATAGTAAAAGTCTTCCCTTTGACGGCCTGCCAAAATCCCACTGGCTAGAAATCTGAAATGTAAAATATGTTTGCCTTGGAGTATGGGCTCGCTTATCGGGAAGGTACTTTTTGGAATTTTGGACAGGGACATTGCAAAAATGGTAAAAAAGGAAAAGTGCCTGTTTAAAGGCCTGAGCAAACCGCTGGAGGTAGGAATTTGAAATTGGGTATGAATGTTCCTCCTCCATTATAGACATCGGCTATGACGGGGTTTTTGGAAATTTCTACAGGTAGGCTCAAAATCAGGAAGTCTTACCCATAACGGCCTGGCCGTAACTAGGGAGCTAAAATTCGGTATGTATGTTCCTCCTCAAACGTAGACGTCCACTAAGACGAAATTTTTGTAAGTTCCTACCATAGGAGGGGTATAAAGGGGAAAAGTCTCCTCTTTGGCTGGAACTAGGAAGCTAAAATTCGGTACCTAGATTCCTCCTGCAGCGTAAATGACAGCTAAGACTGCATTTTTGGAATATCTTATAGGGAGGCGCAAAAAGGAAATAATTTTTCACCCTTGATGGCCTGCGCGAACCCCTTTGGCTAAAAACCTGAAATTTATGTGTGTGCCTTGGAGTATGGGCTAACTTATAGACAAGTTATTTTTTGGGACTTTGGACAGGAACGTGGTAAAAAGAGGGTTAAAAGGGGGAAAATTGCTCACCTTAAAGCCTACCTCTAGAAACTTAAAATTTTAAAATTCAGTGTATTTGGAATGCCAAAATTAAGAAACAAAATGGGGAACGAGTGGAATTGAAATACTACACAAGTGGGATGAAATGGAAATGAACGGGGAACGAGTGGAATTAAAACAGTGGCCAATGGAAATGGAATGGAAGAGGGTAAGAAATGGAATTGAATATGGAACAAAATGCAATAGGGAGCGAGATAACATGGAATGGCGAGCGAGTGGAATTGAATGACTACAATTAAAAACAGGAATCAAACGGAACAGGTGCAAAGGAAAGGAATGGGGAATGACTGATATCGAAACACAAGACAGTGGGTACGAAATGGAATGAAACGGGGAACGATTGGGATTGAAGTAATAGATAATGGGAACGAAATGCAATGGAATGAAGAACGAAGTGGAATATGGAATGGAACGAAATTAAATGGAAGGGGGAACGAGTGAAATTGATACATTAGATAACTGGAGGGAAATGGAATGGAATTTGAAAGACTCAAACTGCTGAATTTTGGTACTTGAAGTTTCGCATGTGACTACCTTTAACATAGACATACATCCAATAAGGCATGATTATAAAGGGTTTTTCAACAGGGACGCTACAAAAGTAGAAAGACAGGGACAGCAAACGACGCCATATTTCTTGCCGCTCTTTTGACATTTCTCTTCAGTAAGGTTTGCCATTTCATGATGGAAAGATATACGAGCCAACAACGAGTCAAAATTATTAAAATTTACTACCGAAATTCGGAGTCAGTGGCCTCAACGTTAAGAGCGCTACGTCCAATTTATGGTCGTCATAATCGTCCTAGCAGATACACAATTGAGCGTCTAGTGGAAAAATTTGAATCCACAGGCACAGTACAAAATGTTCCCGTGCCAGTGAGACAAAGAAGTGCCCGTAGTGTCGAGAATATTGCTGCCGCTGAGGCTTCAGTTGAAGAAAGCCCAAATGTGTCTCTCACACGTCGTTCTCAAGCGTTGGGCATCTCTGTGACGTCGTTGTGGCGAATTTTGCGAAAAGATCTTGGCCTACATCCTTACAAGATCAAATTGACGCAAGAACTGAAGCCGCTTGACCACCAGAAGCGTCGTATGTTTGTGAATTGGGCTGAGCAGCAACTTGAAAATGATTCGGATTTTCATCGAAAAATCATCGTCAGCGATGAAACTCATTTCTGGCTGAATGGCTTCGTCAATAAACAAAATATGCGTTATTGGTCAGACAGCAATCCACACGTACTCCATGAGTCATCATTGCATCCCCAAAAAATTACGGTTTGGTGCGGCTTATGGGCCGGCGGCGTCATTGGGCCGTACTTCTTCCGTGATGATCAAGACCGGCACGTTACTGTGAATGGGAATCGCTACCGTTTAAAGATAACCGAATATTTTTGGCCCCAATTGGATGATATGGACTTGGAGGACATGTGGTTCCAACAGGACGGCGCCACAAGCCACACAGCGAATGTCACAATCAATTTATTGCAAACCAAGTTTGGAGAACGTGTTATCTCACGAAATGGTCCAGTCGATCGGCCGCCTCGGTCGTGCGATTTGACGTCGTTGGACTATTTCCTGTGGGGCTACGTCAAATCTGTAGTCTATGCCAACAAGCCAGCGACGATTGATGAACTGCGTACGAATATCGAACGTGAAATTACAGAAGTATCGGCCGATTTATGCTTGAAAACCGTCGAAAATTGGGTTCAGTGTCTGGACTTCTGCAAGCGTGCCCGTGATGTCCATGCAAAAGAGATCGATTTCCATACATAATGGCATCGAACGTACTTTCACAGGAATAAAGAATTTCATTGATATCCAAAACCGTTTTTGTTTTATTTAAAAAAACTTTTGTAGCGCTCTTATTGAAAACCCCTTTATATTTTTGGATTTTTTAACGGGGAGGAACAAAAAAGGATAAAGAGCCCCTTTTAATTACATGTGCAAACACTTTAAGCAAGAAATATGAATATTAGCATTGAAGTACACTCTACAAAAAGGTTAAACAAATTTATTAAAAGACAAAAAACCTTAGAAAAAGAATGCCATATTTGAAGCCCTTCATCTTTCACCACCTTTCACTTCTTCTTTATCCCCTTTCCAAAGGAAGCAACACGTTAATTAATAGGAAGAATTTCCTGAGTGTTGCTTCCCTTAAAAAAACAAAAATATTCCCATATATCGGTGGAAGAAACCGGCGCAGTAAACTTTCCAACTAAATTTGTGAATTTACTTGGCTTTGCCCGCTAGTCTCTATATATAAAAGAATAACGGACAGACTGAGTGACTGGCCCAACATCGCCTAGTCCAAATCGCTGAAGCTACGAAGTTGAAATTTGGTATGTAGGTTCCTACTCCGGCGTAGACGTCCGCTAAGACGGAATTTTTGGAAATTCCTACCGGAAAGGGCAAAAAGGGGAAAGTCTCCCCCTTGGCGGCCTGCCAAAACCCCTTTCGCTAGAAACCTGAAATTTAAAATATGTGTTCCTTGGCATACGGGATAACTTATCTGGAAAGTACTTTTTGCAATTTTGGACAGGTACGTTGTAAAACTGGGGGTTCAAAAGGGGAAAAGAGCCCCCCTTGACGGCCTGCCAAACCTCTGGAGGTAGGAAGCTGAAATTTGGTATAACGGTTCTTCCACTAACGTAGACATCCACTAAGATGGGATTTTTGGAAATTTTTACAGGGAGGGGCAAAAAGTTTTCCCCTTGAGGGCCTGCTCAAACTGCTGGAGCTATGAAGTTGAAATTTGGTACGTAGGTTCCTCGCCCAGTGAAAAAAAATACATTTTTCCAAAAAAAATACCTTTTTTCGATAAAAGTACTTTTTTCCAAAAAAAAAGTACCTTTTTCCAAAAAAGTACTTTTTTGAAAAAATTACCTTTTTCAGAAAAAAGTACCTTTTTGAAAAAAGTACTTTTTTCCAAAAAAAGTACCTTTTTCCAAAAAGTACCTTTTTCTAAAAAAATTTACCTTTTCCAAAAAAGTACTTTTTCCAAAAAAAATTAAATTATAAATATTAAACATAAAATTGCTATAAATATGCCGTTTTGTAATTTATTTTATATAAAATCGGCAAAAAATTTATGTAAATATTTATTGAACGTCGGAAAACAAAGTTGATAAAATTCGACTCACGCACACTCACTAACGCAAAAATTTCGCGCACGTACATTCACGAACTAATTTTTCCAATCACACTCACTCACGTTCACGTGAGTAAATTAAAATCTCACTCACGCGTGATTTATGGGAATTACGCAAAATTCTACTCACGTGCCCATCTCTAATTTTTATTTACTCAAACTATCATATTCAGAATCACTTGCTTCATCTTTCAATCGAATTTTCTCTTTTTTCTTAAAATTTCTTCAATAATCAATTGTATATAAAAATTAAAGGGGGAAGGGAAACCAAGTGTTTTAAGAAGTACATACTTGTGAAAATATTATATCAAAATATAAAAAAAGTCTCTTTTGGTCTTTTTTTTTATAGTCCATTGAAGTTGTAACTACTTGATATATATCACTTTTATCATCATGCCTATATTCAGATTAACGGCAAATAAGTAACACATGAGGTATCGATTGTATAAAAAATAGTTGTACCATATTTAATAATTAACAAATAAATATTTTATTGAAAATTATACAGTATTATCGACATATTTTTTTCACAGTAGCACTTTAAAATTTGTCTATTTTTTTAGAATTGTTCCAATAGTTTTATAGTCACTAAAACTTATTAACTTTAAAGTATCATAACTCTTTAAAAAATAAATTTTTTTCAAAAATATATTTCGAATTTTATTAATTGAAATGTACATTATAAATTGGCATTAAAATTTTTTTCAAAATTAGAAAGGTGATATTTTTCATTTTTGGCCGCCCTCGCGACTCTGCGGGACGTAGTTTTACACCCAAATAAATATTTCCAGGTGGTTGCCCTGTCAAAAACTAAAAAAAAAATTTCTTGGGGCACTCTAGTATCCATATATGATTAACAAGCAGGCAAAGCCCGCTACGTTGATAGCGTGCATTATTTAATATATAGTTTATTTAATTCCAGCTTATGTAGAGGTATTACCCGGGAATTCAAGTGAATTCACAAAATCTAGTGGAAAGTTTATCGCATCACCTTCTTTCACCACTCTATCAATAGATAACTTACGAGCCCGATGCTTTGTTACCGGCAGTTTCAAATGTCGAAGTAATAATAAAATAAAATTGTTTAACCTTTTTGTAGAATATTTTTCAATGCCAAGTTTCAGATTTCTGGCTCAAAGAGTTTGCACAGGTAATTAAATGGGATTCTTTACCCCTTTTCCCCTCCCGATAAAAATTCCCAAATACATATAATCCTAAAAACCAATTTCAATGCCGAGTGGCTGTTTTTGAAATTCAATATGGTGGATCTAATATGACCAAAGAGTATACATTACTAGAGGGTCGATCCTTCCAATGACTCCCTTATGTTTGTAGCGACCTCGGGCGTGCAAGTGAAAACAGAACGCACACAAAAATATGCTGTGAGCGCTGTGAGCAATGTGAGGGGAAAATGTGATGACGTAAAATTTCCTTTTTCATTATTCTTCTTAGAAATGAGTAACACAGCATCATTAACACAACATCATTAACACAATGGAATATACAATCTATACAAAACTTAATAAAATCCACGAATTTTAATGAACAAGTTTTTACAAAGTATGCTTACATTGTATTCCCTACAGGAATTTTTTTATATAATTCTCTCTACGATTGATTTTGACTTTAATTGATAAAAAAATATTTAACTTAATGTTTGGTGGAGACACCAATTTATTTTAAAATTGCATTGCATATTTTATTTCATTTGTATCACACTTGGGATTTTTTCATTGGCATTGAAATTTCATTAGCATTAGTTGACTAATGCTAATGCCAAAAAATGTTATTACCATTTAATGCTACTGAAATTTTCTGGCATTAGAATTTGTCCTACTATTGCTAATAAAATTGCAATAATGCCTTAAAAACTAATTACAATTACAAAAGCATTTGTTTACTGTTTTATAAAAATGGATCACTCGGGATCTCTCCCAGACCTAGCTTATTTGTATTATCGGAGTGTGTTAATACTCCAATAGAGCAAAAATTTTGTCCGTTTTGCTCTATCTCGCTTAGTCATATTATAAATTACAGGTTTCTAGCCAAAGGGTTCGGTTAAGCCATAAAGTGGAAGAATTATTCCTCCCGGTAGGAATTTCCAAAAATTTCGTCTTAGAGGACGTCTGCCTAAAATTCTAGCCACAGGGGTTTTGTGAGACCGTCTATGGGGAGACTTTTCCCCTTTCTGTCCGTTCCGGACTTCTATGCCGAATATCCAGAAACATTGTCTTCCTGTAGGGAACACAATGTAAGCATACTTTGTAAAAACTTGTTCATTAAAATTCGTGGATTTAATTAAGTTTTGTATAGATTGTATACTCCATTGTATTAATGATGTTGTGTTACTCATTTTAAAGATGAATAATGAAAAAGGAAATTTTTCGTCATCACATTTTCCCCTCACAGTGCTCACAGCGCTCACAGCATATTTTTTTGTGCGTTCTGTTTTCACTTGCACGCCCGAGGTCGCCACAAACATAAGGGAGTCATTGGAAGGATCGACTCTCTAGTAATGTATACGTCCCACAGAGTCGCGAGGGCGGCAAAAAATGAAAAATATCACCTTTCTAATTTAAAAAAAATGTTAATGCCAATTTATAATGTACATTTCAATTAATAAAATTCGAAATACATTTTTGAAAAAAATTTATTTTTTAAAGAGTTATGATACATTAAAGTTAATAGGTTTTAGTGACTATAAAACTATTGAAACAATTCTATAAAAATAGACAAATTTTAAAGTGCTACTGTGAAAAAAATATGTCGATAATACTGTATGATTTTCAATAAAATATTTAATTGTTAATTATTAAATATGGTAGAACTATTTTTTATACAATCGATACCTCATGTGTTACTTATTTACCGTTATTCTGAATATAGGCATGATGATAAAAGGGATATATATCAAGTGGTTACAACTTCAATGGACTATAAAAAAAAGACCAAAAGAGACTTTTTTATATTTTGATATAATATTTTCACAAGTATGCACTTCTTAAAACACTTGGTTTCCCTTCCCCCTTTAATTTTTATTTACAATTGATTATTGAAGAAATTTGAAGAAAAAAGAGAAAATTCGATTGAAAGATGAAGCAAGTGATTCTGAATATGATAGTTTGAGTAAATAAAAATTAGAAATGGGTACGTCAGCAGAATTTTGCGTAATTCCCATGAATCACGCGTGAGTGAGATTTTAATTTACTCACGTGAACGTGAGTGAGTGTGATTGGAAAAATTTGTTCGTGAGTGTACATGAGCGAAATTTTTGCGTTAGTGAGTGTGCGTGAGTTGAATTTTATCAACTTTGTTTTTCGACGTTCAATAAATATTTCCATAAATTTTTTGCCGATTTTATATAAAATAAATTACAAAACGGCATATTTATAGCAATTTTATATTTATAATTTACTGTAATTTTCTCATTTCATTTTTTTCGATAAAGATGTTATTTCGTGAATTGGCGAGATTCACGTGAATTTTAATTTGAAATAATACGCAAATAATTTATACCAAAATTCTTCTTATTTTGGGCCTAAAACTAAGTCGTTTAAAATTTACAAATTTTTTAATCTGTCCCCAAAACGAAGTCGAAATCCCTAATTTGGGCCCAAATCCCCTTACCTAACAACTCTGTAAAACCTCATTTGACATAACAAAATCCTCCCTTGAGAAAATTTCACAAAATAAAATCCTCCTTTGACAAAACGTCCCACATGCTAGCGACATCCACAGTTTGTTTACAAAATTTTCGATGTTGCATCTTTATATTATATGTCTCTGATGGGAATTGAATTCTCTTTGTAATAAAGTAATAAAACCACAAATCGGTTAAACACAGTCGGGTTATTATTATTTCCCCAGGCAACTGATGCATCGCTGACTACTTAATCAAGATATTCGGGTCCAAATTTTAAATTTTATTGAAATAATCTATTACAGAAACATTTTTTTATACTATAAGTTCCAAAAAACTCAGATTAGAAGTCTTTTTTTACTGTGCTTTGCTAACTCGTTATAAATTAGTGTCAAATAGGTCAGACTTCTTAAACACTGTTTTCAAATCTACAATTAAAAATTTTTTTTTTTAAGAAATTTTAAAAAATCAACGATTGGACTTTAAGGTTTTATTAAGAACATATTAGAGATTAAAAACTACAAAAATTGTAGGAATTCGCTTTTCATTTGGCTGGGGCAGAGATTTTATTTCAGCGGATTTCAAGAAAGTTGCGATTTTTGGCCTTTAAATAGATTTTAGGCAAGTTTTTTTTTTGTTCTCTTAATTGCAAATAATTTTGGCCGGAATATAACAACAATCCTGAAAATTAGTGCAAAATATAAATACACTAAATTGCCTCTGTGTAAGGTCAAAAGTCAAATTTTAGGACATTTTTTTTAAACATATTTAGGTTGTTCATAAGGGGTGTGCTATCTGTTGTATCGTTGTATCGTCCTAACAAAAAACAGAGTTGTTAAATTTTTATTTGCGTTTAACAACGATTTTCTATTCAGTTTTCTATCTGTTAGCACACTCAAACATAGGACACTAAACATACGTAAAAATTTTGTATCGTGCTATTCTCAAATGTTGTATTTTTCAATTTAAATTTAAACAACTCGGTGTTTTGTTAGGACGATACAACAAATAGCACACCCCTTATTAATATTTATAGCAGATATTCCTGAGAGGATATTAATAAAACTTCCCGGTATTATTTTTTTAGGTCTAAGAATAATATTTTTAATGTAATTTTATAAAATTAACCCTTGGGGCTTTTTTGACCATATGATGAAAATACACTAATATTTTTCAGTGGGGCATATAGGCCCCAACAGCACCTAAGGGTTAATTTTCGAAAATTAAATTAAGAATATTATTCCTATTCTGCTCAGAAATAACCGTTAAATTAATAAATATAAAAAAATTTAAATCTCCTAAAATTTGACTTCTGCCCTTACACAGGGGCAATTTAATGTATTTATATTTTGCCCTAATTTCCAGGATTTTGTTGTTATATTCTGGCCAAACTCATGGGGAATTAAAAGAAGAAAAAAGAAAAACTTGCCTAAAATCTAAAAAAATGACAAAAATCGCTGTTTACTCGAAATCCGCTGAAATAAAATCTCTGACCCAGCCAAATGGAAAAAGAAATTCCTAAATTTTTTGTGCTTTTAATCTCTAATATGTTCTTAATAAAATCTTAAAGTCCAATCATTGATTTTATAAAATTTCTTTAAAAAAATTTTAAAAATTTTAAACTGTAGATTTCAAAACGGTGTTTAACCCTCTAACGGCCTAAACTTTTTTGCAATGAAATTTATACCATGTGTTCCTCACGAAAAATAAACAATAAGTTCTTCTACAAAATTTTTTTTCGTTGCCTACTTTAGGCGAAATGGGCCAAGATAGTTTAAGGGTGAATCTCGAAAACTAGCGCATAAAAATTACTAGGTTTAGGCACAAATTACTTTTCTTACCAAGATGTAATGTCAATAAAAAAATTAAATTTTTTTGTGCTGTTACTTAAGAGGATGTAGCGATTTTCGTTTTTCAAAAAACGCGAAATTGAGCGAAAATGCACCAAAACTTCAATTTATATTATTCAAACTTATAAACTTTGCTACCTATACCAAATATTATCGTTTTACCAAATTTCAGAAAAACCCGTCCATTCGTTTTGAAGTTAAGGCGATGTCCTTTAAAGGTATCCTTATGGAATCCTGTGCGTCCTTGGACCAAAGTTAGGAACTTTTTGAATAGCTTAAGCTCCAATCTTGCTTCATGATCACTATCAATTGTTTTAGTCAATTTAAATATGTTTTTAAGATTTTTGAAAATCTTGGTTGTTTTAAAATATTTAATTTCTGAAATTTTACGAAATTTTATCTTTGACACTTTCTCGCTTCCAAACCGTGCATTGTATACAAAAAAATTCTTCACAAAAACGTTAAAAAAATTTGTTTTCTGTTGAAAAAGAGTAATTTCTTATTATAAAATACTCCTTTGGCGCATTTCTGGTCAATTTAATATACCCCGGCTGGAGGCGGGCTTGCCGGTTAGAGAGTTAAGAATGCTGACCTTTTTGGCACTAATTTAAAACGAGTTAGCAAAACACAATAAAAAAGGTACTCCTAATCTGAGTTTCTTAGAACTTATAGAATAAAAAAAAGTTTCTGTAGGAGATTTCAATAAATTTTAAATTTTGCACCCGAATTTCTAGACTAAGTGGTCTGCGACACATCAGCTGCCCGGGGAAAATTGTAACAACTCGGCTGTTTTTGCACCGATTGAAGTTTTTATTGCTTTATTACAAAGAGAATTCACTCCAAATCACAATTCTTTAATGTTTTTACTTCGAGTTGGTTTTAAATATCAATGTTTTCGAGAAAATGCACAAAATGTCATATTTCCCCTTGTAATCCGTGTTCCAAAATTCAGGGCCGATGCGGCACGTCTTCGCGATATCCGATTATCCTATTTTTTAGGAAGACATATTTTTACACCCAAATAAATATTTCCATGGGGTAAATAAATATTTCTATGGGGTAGCCCGATCAAAAACTCAAAATTTATTTTCCTCCATACAAGCTTGGAGAATCCTAATGGATACATATGGCATCTGTGAACCATATGTCCTCATGTATGGGTCCATATACGTCGATTTTCGCTTTTAAAACTTTCAAGAATGAAACGAAGATAGTAACGGAATTTTCCAGATCCCCAATAATAAAGTAACGCAAATTCAATGTTAAATCTTAATTAAAAATTGTCCAGCAAAAGTTTTTAAAATCCCGTACACCGAAAACGGTTCGAAAACTAAGCGAGATAGACAAAATGTTTGCTCCTCACATGATATGGACTAGGCCCGGGGATAGTCCCGAGACCCTAAATTTGGATAAATTCTACGACTCAGTATAGTTACAGATAAAACTGTAATTTTACAAATTTTTTACTTAAATTTAGGTTTGTTAAATTTAACAAAAAAAATCAACAAATTTTATTTTAAGCCAAAAAATAGGAATACATTTTGTAAAAGTAACAAATTTTTCTGTTCAGCCAACAGACTTTTTATTTTGAGTGTAATATTTAATTATAAAATACTTGAAATGAAAACGAGTAAAAAAGTTAAAATTGGCCATGGCGACTATATGACGCCCTAGCTAGTCTAGTTGAAAGTCAACTAATGTTTCGATCGAAAAATAAATGGCAAAAAATTTGACAAATTGTAAAAAATTTTGACTTTTAGGAATTTTATGTGTATTTAAGAGAAAATCCGAAAAATAGTCGATATGGGAGATTTGTCCAAATATGGCCGGATCCTTCAATTTGTACTTGGGCCCATGTGAGTCAGCGTACCAATTTTCATTAAAATATCTTTATGTTTATGATCTTTATGAATATACCGGTTTTGCGGGACCTTTATACGAGCACTACGTCTAAACATGCACCGATTCCAACTTTATATGGACACTAGCTCGAAGCATTTGTCGATTTTATCCCAAATCAATAGACTTCGCCCTTGGCCCGATGTAAGTCAGGAAACCATATTTCATCGAAATATCCTAATTTTTGATAGTGTGTGCACTAGGGAGCAATTTCCTCAGACCATTGTAGGGTTAAAAAAAATTAGATAAAATGTTTGTCTCTCTTGGCTTACCTAGTCTCAGGTATGTCCAAAGATGGGATTTGTTTTTTTTATAAATATGCAAAACTTTATTTTTGAGTTTTTTAAAATTTTGTTCAACAAAATATAAAAGAAAGTGGTCAACGCATAGGGGTTTATTAAATACACTTTAGAGAATAATTCTACTGAACATTACACATATCTCTTTTAACTTAACATATTCCTCTTTTAACTTAGGTTTTGAGCCGAAAACTATAAAATTAATTTAGTTTTTCCATACAATTTTCATACAAATTGAAAACCAGATTCTACCTGGTTTTTGCCAAAAACCAAGTAAAAATATCTGAAATTTGTATTTTTGATACACCCGGTTTCTTTTATAACTAATTTTCGATACACCCTGTTACAATGAATATAGAATTAAAGCAAGTGTCAAAAATATGTTTTTTAATTTTTTTAAAATATTTCAGTTTTAGTTTAAAAATGTGTTGTTATACATTTTTAAATGTGTTAATAATTTTTTAAAATTTAATTTAACCATAAAAACGTAAAGAAAAGTGTTTAATAAAAAAGTGATGTGACAAAGAAAAACTAAATATTCAGTGGAAATGAATTGGCTTTTGAAATTTTTGTACAAAAACCACCTGGTTTTTGCTCAGTCTAAATTCAGTATTAGATTTGAAAATTTTAGAAAAAATTGTGATTTTGGCCAATAATTTTGATAATAGTTTCAAGTTTTGTGTTTTTAGCTAGCTGGAATAAAATCACTTCCGATTTCCTTTAATCCTGATACAAGAGATTTTTTTACAAAAATTTTCTAAAACTCCGACAATGTTAATCCTTTTTTTACTAAGGTCAAAGGTGAAATTTTTCGATTTTTCCTCGAAGTATATCAAAACAGTGTGTTGTTTCTTGCGGAATTTGATAAAAGTTTTCCAAATAACTCTGTTAACACCAAATTTTATACATACTAATAAAAAATTAGAAATTAACCCTTATAGGCACATGGGGTCAAAATGACCATTTTTGAAATGTAAAAAGTGTCATTTAACATGAAAATCGATATAAAAACCTTTAATTAAGCATTTCCGAGAAAAAAGAAATAAAAATTAACCTCTTTGAGAGCATGGTATCAAAATGACCCTTTTTTATATTAAATAACGCTGGTTCGCCTTCAAACTTCAGGGCCGATGCCGTTATCCGATCACCTTAATTTTTTCCGTGGTATATTTTTATTCCCAAAGCCACATTTCTAGGGGGGGGGGCGTCTTTCAATCGTAAGTTGAAAAATAGGGTCCACCTTAGTGTGCACACATAGATACAATTGGACAGACAGACGGGCGGCCGGACAGACGGACATCGTAAAATCGAATCAGACAGTAATTCTGAATGGATCAGTATACTAAATGTGGGTCTAGGTCCGGTATTTTTTTTGGTGCTACAAATATCAGCACAAACTTATTATAGTCTGGCCACGTAGTGCTCTACTAGGATATAAATATTTTAATAATGAAACAAAATTCGATTTAATTCTTATGCGTAAATTCATAAATGCTTTATTAAGTTATAGGAGTTATACAAATGTTGTATGAAAAATTTGTTTTGTAAACCTCCTTTAACTTTATAGAGTGTTTACCAATTAACGCTTTAATCTACGGTATAATAATGTAAAAAATTATAACAGTAATTACAAACTTACCTCCAAATAAATGACACGATTTGTATGTTCAATAACAGCTGAAGCATCCGATGCAAAGAAATATTCGACTTCTTTTTCCAAGGGCATAAATTCTGATGTACTTTCAGAACGTGGCAACACTGATATATCACGATTTTGTAATTTTGGACGATAATCTTTTGAATTAGTATCGTATTCAACATAAATAATTTTTGTATTTATATGATGATATTGGATGATTGGTATAGTGTTTTTAAGGTAATTGTGGTTGGTATTTTTTTTGCGTTGATGATGGGAAGCAGAAGCATTGCAATTTTTGGTTATATTTACAAAATCATCAAGCGCCAGTAAGATGTGACGATTTCAAAACAAATATACCCATTTCATAGAGCGTTTTATGATTGTATTGTAAATACAAATTTGCCATAATTTTCCATATTCCATAAGTAGATTTATAATATTTGTTGATCGATTTGCAGTCATTTAGATAGATGTGTATTTATTTTATGGTAGATTTTATAATGAAATCAAAATGATAAATTAGCATTAAAATTTAATTTATAAAGAGATGCATATTAAAACTATCTACAGAATGAATAACCAGTAGACCATTATTTGACCATTATTAAATAAATGGAAATAAAAACAAATACAAAGCATACGCACACACACCATATATTAAATTAAGTGAAAAAAATTTACAATGGCTAACAAAACATAAAGGCAATAGGAAATAAGTCACTGTGAGACTTGGGCATTCTAGTTCTTTTTGGTTACCGCTCTTTCTAGTTCAATTTTTTATAAAGCACTAGTTCGCTCTTCTAGTTCAATAACTCCTTAATAATTTAGTTCACAAAACAATTCTTCCGATTGTTCGTTTTACAATTTCGAATAGGTAGCTAATTCATAACGCTCGTCTTTTAATTAAAAAAGATATAAAATATCAGACAAATTAAGAATTTTAAGAAAACAAGACAAACTTTAATGCAGGAAATATTTTTAATTATCAAAAAGAAATAAAATTATCTCCGGACAAAGATAATAAAATGAATGATTGAACTAGAAGAGCGATTAGAAGTCTTTCGATCAATTGAGTGACTAGTCCAATTACCACAATTTAAAGCTTGTAATCTTACCTACAATTATATGTGCACAAATCATACTATTATTAATCCAATTTTTTGATATTCAAATGCTTTTCCTGAAAAACTCGCTCTAAAAATTAAATAAAACCGGAACCTGGTCGTAATGGGTTAATAAATTTTAAAAATTGTATGTCATATTAAAGCCATTTCGACTATCTTTCCAAAGGTGCTCATATTGTCCAAATCCGCTAATAAATAGTGGAGATGCGGACTAGTCCATGTTTCAACTTTGACCCGAAATAAAACCTAAAATAGGGGCCGTCGATGAAAAAAAAAAATATTTTCACCTATTCAGCCCAAAAAGTACTATCTGCTAATTTTAATTTTACTTTAATAAAATAACATAATTTTTAACTTTAAAAATATTTTAAATCGAACATCATTCCCAAATTGCTCAATCAAATGATACAAAATTGATTGAGAGATTGAATTCCCAAATTGTTAATCGAATGAGTAAGAAATCGAATGAATTCCTAACGATTGAATTCAAAGATTGTCAAAATCGAATGAGATAAATTGATTGAATTCCTTAAAAGTGAATTCGATCGAATGAATTCCAAAGCATGACGTCTCTGCGAATGGTTTAAAATGAAATTAATCGATTTAGAAAGAAATCGAATGGTATTTTTAAGGACTTCATTCAAAATAGAATTCATTCTTCGAAGCTCTGCTCAGAACTAGCTCTCAATTTCCATTGTAATTAGGGTTGCCAGACGGCCTGGATTGTCCATTTATTTTGAGTCTTGTCCAGTTACCAGCTAAAATACAATTTATCCAGTTAAAAAATAATTTGTTTAATTTTGAAAAACAATTATTTTATTAATTATATTTTTTTATTAATTAAATGATTTTATTAATTAAATAATTTTATTACTATTCAGCAGTATTAGCCCTAGAAATGTAATGTAATCTAATTGATTGTACTCATAGGCGTACCTAGACCATTTTTCTGGGGTGGGCAAGGGTCCCTTTATGTCCCCTTGTTTTTATAGAAAATTCTGAAAATGCATCCATTTTTCTCACGAAAACCTTGGGCAGGAAATATTATACTTTCAGAATAGTATGAAATCTGGATATTTGATAGAGAAAAGAAATCTAAGATTAACCTGTCTCATACTTTCTTCCACCTCTGACGCACCCATTATAACCCCTTATTTTGACCACTTAAATTACCGAGGTGATCAAAAACTGTGGGATGTTCATCTTAGCATTTTTGTTTCTACAACATATTGAAATTTCATCAAAATAGTAGTGTTTAGTTTGCAGTAACTACCTTGTTATATATTAACTAATTATTCCTTACAAAAACTATTATATCTAAGATATTTATCTCACCAAAAAAGATTCTGCTATATTTTCCTATTAAAAATGCTTTTCCATCTTCGAATCAAATGCCTTCAGTTGCTTATTGAATAACTCTGTGATTCAAATAATTTTTCTTCAACAAAACCCCTTAGAGCCAGTTTTATAATCATAACTAATACTGAGCAAAAACCACCTGGTTTTTGTACAAAACTAAATTACAAAAGCCAAGTCATTTAAAAAACTACTTGGTTTTTCCTTGCTAAATTATATGGTACTTGCTAAGTACTTCTGGTACTTGCCAAGTGCTATGGTACTTGCTAAGTACTTTTGGTACTTGCTAAGTTCAATGGTACTTACTAAGTACCTTTGGTACTTGCTAAGTGCTATGGTACTTGCTAAGTACTTTTGGTACTTGCTAAGTACTGTGGTACTTGAGAAGTACCTTTGGTACTTGTTAAGTACTATGGTACTTGTTAAGTACTGCGGGTACTTGCTAAGTACTATGGTACTTGCTAAATACTTTTGAAGGCATTCTTCAATCTGTTTTCCCCTTTTATTTTTTTAAAATCAATTTATTTGAAAACCTTAACACTTTGCTACAAACTAAATTAAATGGACCCCGCATTTGCAATATTTTTAATTATTTTTTTAAAAACAGTCACCTTATTTTTCAATATAAAATGCTTAATTTTTAAACATGCTACATAATTTGCATAACTTAGGAGCACCATATCTTTTAGATTTCTTATTGTATCTCAGTAACTTGAATGGTATATGAATTGTACTTTTATCATTACTTAAAAACGATTTTTTAGAAAATCGTTTTTAATTGGCAATTGCACTTTAAATGCAACTGCAATCTTAGAATGAAATTTTTAGTTCTATTATCACCTTAAATCAAATTTTGAAAGCATTTTTATTGAACAGCCCAACATTTTTATTATAAATATTTATATTTATATCCTCCAAAACTCTAGTCACATTTAAAGTTTCCGAATTCAAAATCTTTTTGGAGAAAATAATTTTCAAGAAGGGCAAAAGTACCAGTCGTATACCTTTAAATTACTGAGATACAATAAACGGTCTAAAAGATTTGGCGGTACAAAGTTACACAAATTGTGTAGAATTTTTAAAAATTATGCATTTACCGTAGAGTTCTTAGCTGATCTGATTGTTACAATGAGTGTTATTTTGTAGATTATGAATTTTAAATACAGCACTCAAAAAATTGCAAATTAATGCGAACAAAGGCTTTATGGCACAAAAAATTAATTAAAAAACTTAATCAGCGATTTTCATCTGCAAACAAATATACTGATGTAAGAATTTTCCTTTTTACACATTTTTTTCCGCGACTTTTTTCGCGTTGTTTTTTATTTAGTCACAGAACTTTGTTCTTTGAATTGGGTATCATAGTCCATAGATTATAAATTTAAAAAAATCCCACTTAAAAAATTGCAAAATAATCGCGGAACGCGAAAAAAGATTTTATGGTACAAAAATTTAACTAAAAATCTTAATCACCGATTTCCATGCTGCAAACAAATATACTGATATAATAATTTTCCTTTTTGCGAATTTTTTTTCCGCGACTTTATTTCGCTATTTTTTTGCAACTAGCCACCGAACTTTGTTTTATGAATTGGCTACTATAGTAACTAGATTATGATTTTAAATAACCACACATAAAAAATGGCACAAAAAATTAATTAAAAAACTTAGTCAGCGATTTTCGTTCTGCAAACAAATATACTGATGTGAAAATTTTGTTTTTTCCAAATTTTTTTCCGCCACATTTTTTCGCTATTTTTTATTTTTTTTCAACTAGCCTACCAATTTTGTTGTACGAAATGGGTACTATAGTCTCCAGATTATATATTTAACAAAACCGCACCTAAAAAAGTGCTAAATATTGGCGGAACGCGAAAAAGGCTTCATGTACAAAAATTGTATTAAAAAATCTTATCAGCGATTTTCATTCTGCAAACAAATATACTGATGTAAGAATTTTCTTTTTTCCAAATTTTTTTCCGCGACTTTATTTCGCGATATTTTTTGCAACTAGTCACCGAACTTTGTTTTATAAATTAGGTATTATAGTCCCTAGATTATAAATTTAAAAAAACCGCACTTAAAAAATTGTAAAATAATCGCGGAACGCGAATAAAGATTTTATGATACAAAAATTTAACTTAAAATCTTAATCAGCGATTTCCAATCTGCGAACAAATGTAATAATTTTCCGTTTTGCAAATTTTTTTCAGCGACTTTATTTCCCGATTTTTTTGCAACTAGGCGCCGAACTTTGTTCTATAATTTGGATATTATAGTCCCTAGATTATGATTTTAAAGAACCACACTAAGAAATTGCAAAATAATGGCCGAACCCGAAAAAAGGCTTTATGGCACAAAAAAATGAATAAAAAACCTAATCAGCGATTAACATTCTTCAAATGAATATAAAAAACTTAAAAAACAAAATTTTTTAAAATGTAAAATTTTTGCATAATTAAATTCGCTTGCAGATTATTAATCGCTGATTAAGTTTTATATTCATTTTTGTGCTATAAAATCTTTTTTCGATTGCCGCTATTATTTTTTAAATTTTTTATGTGCGGTTATTTAAAATCATAATCTAGGGACTATAGTACTCCATTCAAAGGTTTTTAATAAATGTTTTGTGCAATTTTTTAAGTGTGTTTGTTTTTGTAAATCATAATCTGGGGACTATAATACCCAATTCATATAACAAAGTTTGGAGGATAGTTGCAGAAAAAAAAAAGCGAAAAAAAATTTGCAAAGAGGAACATTTTTGCACCATTATATTTATTTGAAGAATTTAAATCGCTGATTAGTTTTTTAAATACATTTTTTGTATAATAAAGTAATTTTTCGCGTTCCGCCATTATTTTGTAATATTTTAAATGTGGTTTTTTTAATCATAATCTAAGGACTATAATACCGATTTCATACTCCAAAGTTTGGTGTTTAGTTTGCAAAATGTAAATCGCGGATTAAGTTTGTTAATGCATATTTTCAGATAATCAAAATAGGTCAGGTCCAGTAGAGATGCCAATTGATTCCATATTTATAAAACAGCCAATATAAAGCAAACTATCCATCCCCTTTTTTAAAAACAAATGCTTTTTTGCACAATTGTAATTAGTTTTTAAGGCATTAGTGCGATTTCATTAGCATTAGTATTACATATTCTAATGCCATAAGATTTCAGTACCATTAAATGGTAATGAAATTTTTTGGCATTAGCATTAGTCAGCTAATGCTAATGAAATTTCAATGCCAATGAAAAAATCCTAAGTATGGAAATTAATAATTATTTTTCTTCTTCCTGCCCTAACACAATTCCACTATTTTGGATTTTTAGTGATTTTATGAAACATGGAAAAAACTACCTAAAACCTAAAACGCATTCACAAATAAATACAAATGTTTTTAAGAGGTAGTTCCTGAATCTTTTAGATATCCTTCGTGTTATTAAAAATGTGACAAATTTTTTTTGTATTTTTTTTTACAAGACATAAACAAAAAACTATAGTACCATAGTACTTAGGAAGTACCATAGTACTTGTAAAGTACCTATAGTACTTAGCAAGTACCATAGTACTTAGCAAGTACCAAAAGTACTTAGCAAATACCATAGTACTTAACAAGTACCTATAGTACTTAACAAGTACCATAGTACTTAGCAAGTACCATAGTACTTAACAAGTACCCGTAGTACTTAACAAGTACCCGTAGTACTTAACAAGTACCAAAAGTACTTAGCAAGTACCATACGACTTAGCAAGTACCATACGACTTAGCAAGTACCAAGTGTACTTAGCAAGTACCTAGTACATTTTAAGGTATTGGTACCTAAGTATCAAGTACTTCCCTAGTAATTGGTACTGATTACAAAGTACTTTTGAAACTTAATACTTATACAACAATTATTTTAATTTTTGCATTAAAAAATACAAAAATTGTTTTTTCGGACTTTCTATATTTTCATATATTTAAATTCAAATTCTAATATGACAATATCATATTAGAATTTGGACTTGAGGTAGAAGAATATTCTAACTAAATATATGAAAATACTTATACTTAAAAAATTTCAAGTACAAGTACCATGGTACTTGTACTTAATTTACTTGTGCCCATCTATGGTTCCAAAAAAGGGTGAAACATGTCAATTCAACTCAAAAAAGTGGCATTTTCGGATTGACCATCTTCGATTTCGATGAAATTTACCACAACTATTGTACATGATAACAGCTTATTAAAACATAAAATTCAGAGCCAAGGCTCCTTTGGTTTCGGAAATATGATGTCACGAAAATTGAAAAAAACGGTAAAACTTGACTAAAGTATGATTACAAAATCGACTATACCTTTAAAACTGTTTAAGGTATAACATTAATTTTGATATTTTTTATTAGGTAAGAAAGTGCCCTTTAAAATGATATGCATATTGATTTATTTCATGAAAGGGTCAAAGGTAATTTTTTGGGGTCTTGAGGTCAAATACCCATTGCTCGAAATGAGCACTTTTTAAAATTCTTAACAAATATATAATTATTGCTAAACCCTCTTCTACATTTGTATGAAAAATTTAAGGCGGTATCTCGATTCGTCTCTGAGTTATAGTAAAAAACATTGTCACAGGTATGGATTTTTGTGAATTAATACTTATATGGGCAAATCTTCGGAACTGGGCGATTCCATGTAACTTGGGATTTAAACCATTTTAATAACAATATATAATATTTTTGATGGTATCAGCATTTTCGAGGTAACGAATTTAATCAGGCGAACATCTTAAATTTCAATATTTATGCTGCCAATGTGCTCGACTCAATTAAAAACTACCCTAATTTACCCTAATTTTGCTTGTAACTTTCAAGAGTTTTTCAACTCTTTTGGTTATAACTTTTTCAGCATAAAAAGAAATTGCCCAAAACCTTTGGTGGATAATAATTATGATGTTAGAAAATCTCACACATGTTGAAAAAATAGGTGGCCTTAATTAGGAACAAATGGTAGTTCCTTAAAATCTGTAACTCTGTTTTTTGAATAAAGAGTAATTTCAGACATCTTTAATTTTTGCGCTTTCAGCCTTAATGCAATTGAAAATTTTTTGATACTGACATATAACTGACAAGTAAACAAAAAAATTGAGATCAAATTAATATGTGTGCCTTCAAAAAGTAAGAAAATATGACAATAATAATCTCTTCACCTCTATGAGTGAACAACTTGCAATTTGATATTTTTTGAAGGGCACATCCGCAGTTTGAGAAATAATTAGTTGCAGTCCTGCGTGATCGGTATATATCGGTGATACTATTAATGTGTGTAAGTGCTAAATGGATTGTACTATTAGTTTGATGTCCAGACCCATTTTAGGTTAAATTTTTTAGCTTTTCATAGATTTTTGGAGCTAAAAGTGATGTAGAGACCAAACGGCTAATCCGATCGTGTTAGCACTTACACACAACAATATTAATTGCGATATATATCATATAAGCAAGATTTCAGCCATTAATTCTTTTATCTGTGGATGTGCTGGTCAATTTAAAGTTAGATTTTTAGCGTATTGTACAGCGAAAATTGATGTAAAGCCTAAAAATAAAATCCGATCGGTTTAGCACTTTCACATAATGACAGCTATGATAAGATCTACCGTTCCAGATAGATCGGACTCCATAATTCTTAAAACTGTGGATGTGCCTCTAATTTGAATTTAACCTTTTAGCGAAGGTTAAATTCATTTGTCAATTTGAATTTAACTTTTGGAGAAAGATATGTTGTAGAGAATACGAAATTCGTCCGATCCGTTTAGCACTTTCAGATAATAATATTAATGAAGATATGTACCATTCAAGACATATCTGATCCCATAATTCTTAAACCGTGGATGTGCCATTTAATTTTGTGCTGCAGTTTTGAGGGAAATTTATATGAGTACAAGTTCAAACATACACCGATTTAAACCAAAATCAATAGACTTCGTCCTTGAGCCGATATAAATCGGTCTACCAAATTTTATCAAAAAATCTTAATATTTGCGACCTGTAGCGTGCGCACAAGAATACATGGAGAGACAGACGGACGGACGGAAAAATTTAAAAAACAACATTACTTATAATCAATAATGGAAATATAACGCGACTATGTATTTTCGAAGAAAATTACCGTGATGATTGAAAAATTTGTGTCATCTTTTTCATTAAATCGAGGTAAAAGTGTGTAAAAACAACTCCAAAATAGCCAAAAAAGGTTTTTGGTAACTTTGACCTCAATTTCCTCAAAAACCAGAAGTGCTGGAAAAATTTGGAAACCAAATTCGGACTCAGCACGGAAAAGTTACTTGAAAATGTGTGGTCGCATGGCCTAAAAATCCAAAATTTTAAAATATTTACTGGCGAAAATGTGTGCGGAACACGCGAACAGATTACTTCTTTTTAATGTATTTTAAATAAGTTAATCATCCTAATTTTTGCATTAAAAATACAAAAATTGTTTTTTTGGACTTTCTATATATTATAAAAAACATAAATATAAATAGTACCCAAAGGGTACTTTTATGTAATTGTTGCTTTCAAAAAAAGGAGTTGATTTATAACTGGTTTTACCAAATCAGACATTCATTTACGAAGGTATAAAATTCTCGTCACGTTGATTTTTTGTACCTTATGTAATGTCTTGGTTTGAGTAAGAAAGTTATCATTTTCTTATTGCGGACAACTGAAGAGTAGGGTGATGCCTATGAAACAATTGTATTGTCTATCATGAAAATGATCAACCCCCTTTTTGAAACAACAAATAAAATCTAATATGACAATATCATATTAGAATTTGGACTTAAGGTAGAAGAATATTCTAATTAAATATATGAAAATATAGAAAGTCCAAAAAAACAATTTTTGTATTTTTAATGCAAAAATTAGGATGATTGACAAGCATACCACGGCTAAAATCTCATTCAAAATATTTATTTTGTTTTGAGTTTAAAGTTAGTTGTTTTTACAGAATGTATTGACAACAAACATACATATAAATAGTACCCAAAGGGTACTTTTATGTAATTGTTGCTTTCAAAAAAAAAGGATTTGATTTATAACTGGTTTTACCAAATCAGACATTCATATACGAAGGTATAAAATTCTCGTCACATTGATTTTTTGTACCTTATGTAATGTCTTGGTTTGAGTAAGAAAGTTATCATTTTCTTATTGCGGACAACTGAAGAGTAGGGTGATGCCTATGAAACAATTGTATTGTCTATCATGAAAATGATCAACCCCCTTTTTGAAACAGCAAATAAAATCTAATATGACAATATCATATTAGAATTTGGACTTAAGGTAGAAGAATATTCTAACTAAATATATTTGAAATTTTTCATTTTTAAAATCTGAAATCGACCTCTTTCGTAGATTTTCGCATATAAATCCTTGTTGTTCGCATATCTACAGTAGGTTGTCCTACTGAAAAAGTCCACCAACTATTCAGCACAATTAAAATAATAAAAAATGTTGGGGGTACTGAGTGAGTGAGTTTTATGAAAAAAAAATTCGAAACCTAATAACCAAATTTGTTAAAAGATTGTTTAATTTTTCTTAAAGATATCATATGGAGTCTTATTTGAGTACACCTATCAAATACATAATATTCATGCAACTTCATGTGTTAGTAAACTTTTCCCAAAGCGTTATTTTTACCTGTATTTCTAATATATTATGGCAGCTCTGAATCCAAATAATATTGGTATCAAAAATCTCCTTCCACTTTAATTCTTTGAGCAACAAATTTGAATTTTGTATACTTCAGACATGTTCCCATATAAGCAATTATCTTTTTATCCCTTACACATATGTGTTCATTGATTTTGTCTCCGCACATCACATATTTGAATTTCAGCAAATTCTAAATTTTAACTTGCAAGAGTTTCCTTGTAAGTATACTGTATAATTTCTATTTGGAGCTGAAAGGTACCATCCAACAGTTTTTGAGTTATTTTTCAAATAACAGTGCGTGAATTATCGTTTTAATATATATATTCCCATCGTTCCTAAAAGGAGCATAGGGCCTTAAAACCGTTTGAATGGTATTACTTTAATAATTTCGAAAGGAGACACTTTTACTGGACATCAGGACATGTGCTGGCCATATTTATTTCTAGAAGAATGGCGGAACACTACAAAAATTTTAGGAATATCAAGTAGTAAAATCTATGTGTTTTATTTAAATTTAATGTACAATTTAAAATTGTGTTGTATATCTTAATTTATTTATTTAATAAAATTGCTATGAAATGTACTACTTTAAAATGTTTAATAAAAAACAGGGTTCGAATGTATGGAGATATGTGCGTAGGGTTATATTTTGAAGAATTTCAATATACATTTTCAAGCATTTTATGCTTAGGGTTACACACTTTGTGTGTATGAGTATTACATACAATGTGTATTTTTACAGACATTTTAGTAGGTAAAAAGTTACCTACTATAAATAGGGTAAAGTTAAACAAAAATTTATTAGAGTCTATTTTTTTTCTGAAAAATTAAAATTTTAAATTTTGATCGGCGATCTTCTCTTTTTTAACTACAAATGGCAACTTATATCAAAATTTAGCGGTTGGAACACGAATTTACCACAAAAAGTCTTTTTTTAACATTGTAGAATTTACGAAAACGCAAAAAACATGTTACGAAAAGCAAAAGTAAAACGTTACGAAATTGTGCATCGAAATCATATTAATTAGGTGAAATTATTAAGAACAGCATTCTTAACATATAATTAATTATGCTTATCTGTTATATTTGGTCTAAATATGCAAAAATACCATTTACTTCTGGAGAAGCAATTTGCGTTTTCAATTTCACTCTCAAGTGAAATTGAAGTCTTTGACATGCCTGAATGTAAGTTTTTGAAAAAATATTTTATTTTTTACGATTTTCATATTTTATCTCATTTTAACCCTACAGTGGTCTGAGGAAATTGCAATTACTTAAATATTTTCCAACCGATTTTCGATTTTTATAAATTACCGGAAAGATAATTCAGTCTTGACTATGATTCTATTTACATTTTCCAAAAAAACAGTTATTTAAGAGCCAGTATTTTCAAAAAGTGATTTTTCGCCTTGTAAATCGTATTTCCAACTTCAGGGCCGATGCGACACGTGTTCCCGTTATACGATCAACTTAAGTTTTTTCACGCTGTATTTCTATACTCAAAGGCACATTTCAAGGTGGGGGACGGCCTTAAATCGCATGTTGAAAAATAAGGTCCACCCTAATATACATACACTAGGCCAACTAATGATACTTAGGGACACGGTTTTGTCTATAACTCAAAGACGATCGAGATACCACCTTAAATTTTCCACGCAAATGTATAAGAGAGTTTAACAATAATCATATATTTTTTTAAGAATTTAAAAAATGTACATTTTGAGCAATGGGAATTTGAACTGAAGATCCCAAGAAATGACCTTTGACCCTTCCATGAAACAGATCGATATGCATACCATTTTAAAGGGTACATTCTTACCTGTAACATAATACCAAAACAAATTTTATACCTTGAATAGTTTTTAAGTTATTGTCGATTTTGTAATCATACTTTAGTTAAATTTTACCGTTTTTTTCCAATATTCGTGGCGTCATATTTCGGAAACCGAAAAGGTTTGGGCCCCAAAATTTCTGAATCGTTGGGCTCTTGTAGTGTACCATAGTTATGGCGAATTTCATTCAAATCGGAGATGGTAAATCCGAATAGTGTGTTGAGTTGATATGGTTTCACCCAAAACTAAAATATGAATTTTTCATTAGTGCGCCGCCTATGTGTCATCATAGGGACATTTCAGCCGATATGTTATAACAAATAAAAAATTTATAAAATTTAACTGTGTAAAAAGTACTTATTTAAACTATTACGAGTAAATTAGTCATTATTTTATACAATGACTACAATAGACCGTTATTAGGAAGTCATTATTTTATATTCTAAAATAATTCAAAAGGTAAGTCATTATTGATAATGCTGGTAGAAATGAGGTGTCATTACCAATATTTTGCTGGTATATTGTTCCCTATTTCCTTCAATACAAAAAAAAAAGATGCACTCCAATTTAATATTGTTTTCAGTACTATTTTTACAGGTGCATAAAAAGCAATTTCTCATAATTTTTTTTTTATATATACATATTTTCAAAAATTGAAAAATTAAAAAAATATTGAATTCAAACAAACTAATAATAAATATTTAAAAAAAGTTAATAAAATAAAAAAAAATTAAAAAAAAAAGTTGGTTTTTAATTTTTATTTAAAAAATAAAAATTGTTTTTTTCGACCTTTTTAATTGATTAATATGAAATTTATTAATTTAGTTCGAGGCCAATTTCCTTATTGTTAATTAACATAATAAGTACTTTTTTTTCAAAAACTGCAGTAATGCAACGCACCACTTTCTAAAGAAAGTAGTACGGAGAAAAAATGTTTTTGCCTCTTCTTGTATTAACAAAGAAGAAAAGTAAACTTAAAATTTGTATTTATTTATACCGATGGTATGAAATAAAAAACAAAAAACTTTCATAATATCTCGAGTAAAAAAAATTATATATAATCATATGTGGCATATATTACAATATATAATTAGACATGTGGTTATGTATATCCATATATAATTATATATGACGTTTTTTCCGAAAATTTTTCCTTATATTATGCTATATATAATTTCATCTAATTAGATATCCATTTAAACCATATATTATCTTATATGGTGCCATTTCAACAATATATGCTCATATATGGTACCTCATGAACAACATTTTTAATACAGTTCCAGATATGATAATATATGCTACTATATAGTGCCATATATGTTTATATATGGCACCAAATATGTTAATATATTTAAGAAATATATTAACATATTTGGTGCCATTTAAACCATATATTGTCATATATGGTGCCATTTCAACAATATATGCTCATATATGGTACCTGATGAACGACATTTTTAATACAGATGCAGATATGATAATATATGCTATATATAGTACCATATACTTTGATATATCGTATCATTTAAACAACCCGAGGAAAAATAGTTACATATAGTCATATATGTGATTAAGTTATATCTGTATAAATATACAGGTTCATCCGAAGAATGGCCCGATATATTTTTATCAATTGTTTATCAATTTTTATCTAATTGTATCAGTTTAGATCAGACCTGATTAAATTATGTGTTAATCAGATGAAATTGTATCCGATTTTTGACCTGATACAATTTTATCGGTTTGATCGTAATTGGTTCAATTTTATATAAATAAAATATAATTGTATCCGACATTTACCTTATACAATTGTATCAAAGTTTTAAACTGATATCAGGTCAAAATTGGGATATAACTATATAATTTTGTATACAAATATATCTATTTGGACCTAAACTGATACCATGTAATATAAACCAATAAAATTGTATCAGGTCAAAAATCTGATACAATTTCATCTGATTAACACATAATTTAATCAGGTCAGATCTAAACTGATGCAATTAGATAACAACTGATACAAATAAGAACTGATACAATTTTATCGGGCCATTTTTCGGATCAAATGGTATATGGATGAATCTAAGTTATATATTACCATATAAAGCTCCATATTGGTGCCATTTAAACAATATATTGTCATATATGGTGCCATCATATATGGTAACTCATCAGCAACTACAATATTAACTGTATTTCAGAAGCTATTAAATGTATTTCAGAAATTTTAAATGTATTTTAGAAATTATGGAATGTATTTCAGAAATTTATTAATTGTATTTCAGAAATAATCAAATCTATTTCAGAACTTGTTGATGGTTTATCATAGTTAATAGAGAAAAATTTCTAAATTACATTTCATAATTTCTGAAATACAATTGATAATTTCTGAAATACAGTTTTATAATTTCTGAAATACAGTTGTGAATTTCGGAAATACAATTAATAATTTCTGAAATACAATTGATAAAACTGAAATTCAATTGACTAGTTCTGAAATACAATTCATAAATCTGAAAAATAATTGATAAGTTCTGAAATACAATTGATAAAACGGAAATTCAATTGATTATTTCTGAAATACAATTGATAAATTTTAAAAACAATTGATACAATTGGAAATGGTGTAGAGCGTTAAAAATATGTAAATAAAATTATTTTTAAATAAAATTCCATTTAATAAAAAAAATATAATTTTATAAAAACATTTACAGAAAATAAAATTATAATTTTATAAAAAGAAATTCTTTTGAATGGGGGAAATGTTTTTAGTTGATCTGTTATTTTTAAGTAAATGAATGTTATTTTAGTTTGACTCAAGATCATAAATTAATATCACTTTCTGTTTAAATTATTTTCAAATCACAGAAAGATGATACAATTTTTACAAGTAAATTACAAAGAATAAAAATTATTGAAAAAATGTCGATAAGACCAGCAAGGAGAATGCGCATTTTTATAAAAAAAATGCATAGCCGTGAAAGGTATCGAACTCGAGATCTTCTAATTTTAAACCTTATTTTAACAAAATATTTTAATTTTTATAAAATCAGTAATCTTCCAGTGTATTATTTTTTGAACTATTGTCAATATCTGTCTGGGATCTTATTTAATCCCAAATAAATGGAGATCTTACGTAGTTGCCCAAATATAATGCGGGATCTAATTTTAGCTGTCATTTTTCTGGATAGTTCTAGATGTCAATCTCCAAATATATTGCTGTTTCTAATTCGATCTGCAATTTATGGGATAAATTAAGATCCTACCAAATCCCCAAATATATCACTGGATTTAATTCGATCTGCAATTTATCGGAAAAGTTAAGATCTTACGCAATCCCGAAGTATATTACTGGATCTAATTTTATCTGTAATTTTTTGGATAAATTTAGATCTTACTTAATCCCCAAATATATTGCTGGATCTAATTCGATCTTCCATTTTTCGGATCAAATTAGATCTAAGTTTATCCACAAATATATTGCTAGATCTAATTAGATCTGCCAAAATTGAGATCAAATTAGATCTATATTTATCCCTAAATATATTGCTGGATCTAATTCGATCTGCCACTTTTTCGGATCAAATTAGATCTAAGTTTATCCACAAATATATTGCTGGATCTAATTCGATGTGCCATTTTTTGGATCAAATTAGATCTAAGTTTATCCCCAAATATATAGCTACATCTAATTCGATCTGCCACTTTTTCGGATCAAATTAGATATACGTTTATCCACAAATATATTGCGGGATCTAATTTGATCTGCCAAAATTGAGATCAAATTAGATCTAAGTTTATCCCCAAATATATAGCTGGATCTAATTGGATCCGCCATTTTTCGGATCAAATTAGATCTAAAAATATCCGCAAATATATAGCTGGATCCGCCAATTTTCGGATCAAAATAGATCTAGGTTTATCCCCAAAGATATCACTGGACCTCCCAATTTTGAGATATAACTTGATCTTAGTTTATCCCCATATATACAATGGGATCTAATACGATATGATTGGATACACCCAATTTTGAGATCTAATTGGATCAGCTAGATATTACAGCAGATCTTAAACAATATCAAATTGGATATAATTAGATATTGCGCGAGATCAATTTTTTTTACTCAGGATTTCTATAGGTGGTTATGCTTTGCAGAAGACTTCGAAAATATATTTTCTTGTTTGCTCCATTCGCATTTTGTTGATTTAGCAGACAACATTTAATATGAGATGTTGATGCTTCAATTTGCATTGCACTACTACTACCACTTTCTAAAGAAAACTGATGAAGGGGACCTGGAAAATCCCCGAAACCATAGTCTTTTCATTTCTGAAAGTGTAGAGGTTTTTGAAAGCAAAAACTCTGTGAAGTATTTGTCAGGAGAGTATCCTGATGAAGAAAACGAGCAGTTTTTGAAAAAAGTACTTATTATGTTAATTCATAATAAGGAAATTGGCCTCGAACTAAATCAATAAATTTCTAATTTAAATAAAAAAAATATTGGTCCCGCCGGGAATCGAACCCGCGACCCTCTGTTTGCTCAATTTTAGAGCAATTACTCTTTAGAAGCAGTACTTAAGTGATTTTTTGGATGTTGTTCAGAAGTAATTCTAAAAAAGCTGTAAAAATATACTAACGAATACTTTGGAAGCAGTGATACTTTGGAAGCAATGAAAGATGTGATTTTTTGAATTTGTTCAGAAAAACTTCTAAAACTGCAGTTAAAATACATTAACGGATAGTTGCGAAGCAGTCAAATAAGTAGTTTGTAAAGCATTACTTCCATTCAGATCTCAAGGTTTAATTTTATTTGTTATTTGGTCTTTAAACAACGAATGGGCACACTATGAATTCAAATTAAAAGACACGAGAACAGAAAAATGTTTACCTTTGTATAAAACTAATGGTAAAGAAAATCGATATCTAAGTTCGTAATGAATATTAAAATTAATTTCATTACAATTACTTGGAAATAAAATATATTTCATTGCAATTACGTATATGTAATGGTAATGAAAATAAGTACACTGAAAATATTATTACAGTAACTAACTGTATTTTATTTAAAAAGTTATCCGTACATTTATTTTTAAATGATTATTCATTTAAAATACAAAGAAATATATTTTTAACAGTTTTTGTCATTTATTTAAAAAATAAATTACACATTAATACGGATTTTCTGTTACAGTTAATATTTTTATTTAAAATTTTTTGTTAAAAAAAGAATTCCCTTTCGATTTCTAGATCAGTTAAAAAACCGAAATTAACTAAATATCATTTATTCTTACGGATTTTGTAGTTAATTTTTTACGAAATAAATGAAAAATCATTATTTTTTAAGGATTTTGTAGTTTATTTATTAATATTTAAAAATAAATGAAAAGTTCTTTTGATTTAAATGAAAAGTCAGTAGACCGGTTTTCAAGTGATTTTTCATTTATTTTAAAATACATATTCAGTTAATTTAAACTACAAACTATTTTGAGTGTAATGATGATTACAAAAAAATTAATTACTTCCAACTCTGGTATTTATTATAAATCATTAATATTATGAAAAATAGATGAAAAGCGATTTATAAAACAGTTTTATTAATACATGTGATGAAACTTTTTCCCTGAGTGTAGGAATACGAATTATAAAGTTATTGTATAACAATTTCAGGATATATAAAATGTATTTAGATATATTCGGACTAGCGATACCATAAATTGTTATTCTTTTTATTAATGTATTATTATTTAATATTGTCAATTTTATTCATTGATTAACAACGAAAAATTCAATTTAACAAAAAAAATTAATGTACCCAGCTAAATTTTTAGGAATCCGTTTACAAAAGTACACTTATAAAAAAAGTTAGTACAAAAGTCTGTTAAACGCGTTCTGATTAAATTGAACTATACATGTATTTGCGCCAGCCCAATTTTGACCTATTTGTACGGACTTTTTTTATGAGTGTACCTATGTGCTTTTGTGCAGATTCGCTCCGTTCTTTTACCTGTTTGATAAAATCGATATTGAATTTTCATTGGAAAATTTTATGAATTTATTCGCAAAAATCAAAAACATTCCAAATTTAATGAAATCTTGCGTTGACCAGCAGGCAGTTCTTTGCAATCACAGATTTTGTTGGCGGATTTATATGCTTTTGCTTTACCTAGCCCCACATCCGGAAAAGAGATTTGGTGCTAACAACCGCATTTGTAGCCAATCGAATGGTTCGGTTGTTGTAACCGAATTTTTTGTGACAACAGAAAACCCATTGAGGCACGACTAATTTGATTATGGCAACGAAGTAGTCGCAGCCGAAAAGTTTTTTGACGCAACTGAACTGGCTGCAAGTTACGTTGTCAACACTGAATCTGTTTGCTGGGTGCGGCAAACAAAAAAAAATAGGCATGACTATTTTCTACGCATTCCCCAAAAGGATAAGCAAAAATAAAATAATACAAATTTGAAAACATATAGAAATTTGACAACGGTAACGGTGCTTTCCTATGACAAGCACATGTTACCATACGGGAAATGAGGGGTCAATTGCCCTTAAAGTACCTATCACGTGACTGATTAAATCAAGCCCTCTCATAGGATTGGTATAATAATTTACCATTGCTGTGTATTAAGCAGTGTCATTTCAACTTAAATGACTAGTCCAGTGACTGGTGAAACGATGACATACCACTCAATTGCCCTCAAAGTACCTATCCCAATGCTGGTGAAACGAGGACATACCACTCAGTTGCCCTCAAGGTACCTGTCCCGTGACTTGTTAAAGCAAGACTTGTCTCAGGGCTGGTATAGTTAGCTATTGCTGTGGTTTAAGCCGTGTCATTTATATTTAAAGACTGTCCCCGTGGCTGAGGAAACTAGGACACATCATTTAACTGGATATGTATATAATATAAAACCCCAAAATTAAGATTTTACTCTTTGGAACCTGTTCTATATCTCTAAAAGTTTTGCATTAGCCCATTTTTAAACGCGAATCGGTAGCGTGCAAAATTTTTACGAAATTCAGTACAAAGGTTGGTCGGTTTCCCAGTAACCATTTATTTTCATTTTATTTTTAAAATTTAGTTGCGCCCCTGGTGGCATTAAAAGTAATAAAATAAATAAAAATTATAAAACCGTAAACAAGGAAAAAAATGCAAAGTTTTTCAAGACCAGAAAAAAATAAGATCCTAAATTATGATATATTTTTAACTGCTTTATATCGGCCTCGTATTTAAAATTTTCTTCTTTTAAAAGTAGACATGTTAAAGGCAAGTTTTCAAAAAATGGGTTTTAGTATATAATGGGACTGGTTATGTGCAGTTCTTTTAAGGTTAGTTGGGTCAGATGTCACGAAATTTGACTCATTCTATGGTGGTTCCTTTTGTGTTAGGCCTGTATCATGTCAAAGCATTTCTAATCCGTGGCAATTGGTTACCTTAAATGACAATGGGATGTTAAAGTGATCACTTTCAAATAAAAATACCGATCAACGACCTGTATCCGTCCACCTTGGGACGTATCCTGCGTGTAATCTGGGACTGGTCTCTTTCCGCATAGGCTATATTCATTAACTGAATTGCCAAATTGCAACTACTTTTATTTTTGAGTTGTGTTTTTTTCTTTTTTATGCAGTATAAAATTAGATATTACCATCGATGAATTTAATAAGTTAATGTCATAGGAAAGAACCAATGCAATTGTGAATTCAACAAATTTTCATTAGAAAACTATTATTGTGCATCAATATATGTAGTTGTATTTGTATTATTTTTTTTCTGTGTATATTCTTCTTTTTATTCAGGGATGCATTAACATTAAATTAACATACATTTTTATATAAAAAAACCGAAAATGCACAACTTTTATTTAAGGTTTTCACAAGCGGTGTGCTATCTCTTGTATCGTTCTAACAAAAAATAGAGTTGTTAAAATTTTTATTTGACTTTAACAACGATTTTCTATTGGGTTTTCTATCTGTTAGCACACTCAAACATAGGACACTAAACATACGTTAGAATGTTGTATCGTGCTATTCTCAAATGTATCTTTTCAATTTAAATTTTAACAACTCTGTTTTTTCTTACGATGGTACAGCGATACAACAAATAGCACACTCTGTGAACAACCTTATTGAGTTGTGATAAAATTAGGCTTTATTCATTCATTGAAATATAATTCCTTTAGAAGTATCCCAGGAAAATTTTCTGTTCCAAAGAATCGGTTGTACAATAGCTACTTTTCATTCACAACCCCTTCTACTGTCGATTCTAACACCGATTCTTTTTGTTTGAAATTGTCCCAAAAGCAACCCCCTCTGTAGCTCCAAAGTGGAACCGGTTGCTCTAGAATCACTTCTGGAACCAGTTATGGAATTGATTCTACGTCACCCACACCTTCCATATAGGATCCCAGGAACTGGTTCCGGAACCAGTTCCATGGAATCGGTTGCAGTGGAACCAGTTGTAGAATGGGTGTGGTTGGCTACCGATTGTAAAAAATTTTCCTGGGATGTATATATAATATTTTTGCCATATGTGCATATTGTTTTACTAATTTAAATATTTAAATCTATACGTATTTTTAAACAATGCATAACTAAAAGTGGGCATATTTAAAATAGTTATACATATTTTAATACAAAACATTATGAAATGATTTATGAAAAATTTTATAGAATTAAATTTTAATTTATAATTTATGCAGTTTTTTGCATTTTTATAATAATGTTTCATTAAATATTATGATTTTTTTAAGTTTTAACACTTATTTAAATTTTTATATAATTTATGTACATAATTTAAAAAAATTACTTTTTTTATGACCTAAAACATTCTGTGGTTTAATTTAAAAAAAAGGAAGTGTGCAGAGTTTAATTAAATAACTAACCCAGGAAAAATTTTTACAATCGGTAGCCAACCACACCTATTCTACAACTGGTTCCACTGCAACCGATTCCATGGAACTGGTTCCGGAACCAGTTCCTGGGATCCTATATGGAAGGTGTGGGTGACGTAGAATCAATTCCAGAACTAGTTCCACAACTGATTCTAGAGCAACCGGTTCCACTTTGGAGCCATAGAAGGGGTTGCTTTTGGGACAATTTCAAACAAAAAGAATCGGTGTTAGAATCGACAGTAGAAGGGGTTGTGAATGAAAAGTAGCTATTGTACAACCGATTCTTTGGAACAGAAAATTTTCCTGGGAAGGATTGAAATAAAGTGGAATGGTAAGAACTACTTTTTTGATACTAAATTTAATAATATTAGGGGTTTTCAGATAGACTCGTAAATTTCTTGTAAACCTTGTATATATACAAACCCAGGAAAATTTTTTACAATCGGTAGCCAACCACACCCATTCTACAACTGGTTCCACTGCAACCGATTCCATGGAACTGGTTCCAGAACCAGTTCCTTGGATCCTATATGGAAGGTGTGGGTGACGTAGAATCAGTTCCAGAACTAGTTCCAGAACTGATTCTAGAGCAACCGGTTCCACTTTGGAGCCATAGAAGGGGTTGCTTTTGGGACAATTTCAAACAAAAAGAATCGGTGTTAGAATCGACAGTAGAAGGGGTTGTGAATGAAAAGTAGCTATTGTACAACCGATTCTTTGGAACAGAAAATTTTCCTGGGAACCATATTTCTTATGTATGGAGTTTGAGATTAAACTCATAAATATACCAGGATTACGCAGTTTACGAGTAGGATACGAGTTTATATGAAAACACCTATTAATTAGTTAATTTTTTTGTAATTATCATTACTCATTTTTATTACCATTACTTATACGTAATTGTAGTGAGTAAAATAAACAACTTATTTTCAGTACATAAAAAAAATAGTTAAGCATAGAATTAGTTAACACACAAGGGAATCTTTTTACATAAAAAAATTAAAAAAAATTATAAAACTACTGATATGTTGATTAGAGAATTTTTACTAACAATTTAGCAGAAATGTTTATTTTATGTATGAGTCCTCCTTTTTTTTAAATAGAACAAAATTTAAAAATTGCACGAGGTTTTTGGTATTATTTTTTTATGGGAAATTAATAAAATACTGTTAGAAGACAGAGAAAAATTGAATGCCCTAGTAAGTATCCTTATTAATTTATTTCTGTAGGGTTAACTATGAAAACACTGACGGAGGGCATCGCGATATGTTTGAGGGATAAAAATTCGTATATATCACATATTTTTCTATTGATTAAAAAACCTTTCACGCTCTGTAACTCAACGAAGGACATCTCAGTTGTACTTCTATATAATTTTTAATGGGAGCATGCCTTTAAGAAATTGGAAAATAATTTTATATATCTAAAATGTACTCCTCAATCAGTGTTATCCAGGCACCAGAAAACGTTTTTTTTTTTTTTTTTGTTTTTATCAAAAATAAATATCACTAAAGTTCAAAATGTTTTTATTTCTCAATCGAAAACAAAAAATTTCAAATGTACGTTAAAACAAAAATATCCCTCAAGTTGAAATTCCAAAAATATCTTTAGGTAAAAAAAGGATAAAAAAATTGATAAAAAAAACAAAACTTTTTAAAACGTTTTAAAAAACGTTTTTTTTTTGTTTTTCATCTTTGTACTAAGTACAAAAATATGAATAGAATTTTAAAATTTTTGTTTTATTTTTATGGTGGAGATACTATTCTGGTTTTTGGTTACAAATCTGTAGAAAATCATATAATACCCTGGAGTGAACTGTTGAGCGGTATATACATACAAACATATATTGCAAATATTTTTTTTTTGCTAAAATGTTTGCCAATTGACCAACATTTTGCACTAATATTATTCATTTTCGGAATGAAATCGCTTTATAAGTTTTCTAATTAAATTTTTGCACCATGAAATCTTTTTCGCATTCCGCCTTAATTCGCAATTTTTTAAGTGCAGATTTTTAAAATTTATAACCTAGGGACCATAATACCCATATCTCATACCAAAGTTTGGTAATTAGTTCGCAAAAAAAAAAAAAAATTGCCAAAAAAAATTTGCAAAAACAAAATTGTTTCCATTAATGTATTCTTTTGCAGAATATAAATTGCTGATTAGGTTTCTTAACTATTTTTTTGTATCATAAAGGCTTTTTTCGCATTCCGCCAATATTTTGCAATTTTTTGAGTGCGGTTATTTATAATTTTTAACCTTGGACTATAATTCCCGTATCTTATGCCGAAGTTTGGTGGTTAGTATGCAAAAAGTTTCGCGAAAAAAATTTTGCAAAAAGGAAAATTTTTCCATCTACATATTCATTTGAAGAATGTAAATAGCTGACTGAGTTTTTTAATTTATTTTTTGTACCATAAAGCTTTTTTTTGTGTTCCGCCATAATTTTGCAAATTTTTAAGCGCGGTTTTTTTTAATTCACAACTTAGGGACTATAATACCTATATCCTATACCAAAATTATCTGGTTAGATTGCAAAACCAAAAAAAATTGGGAAAAAAATTTTACAAAAAGGAATAGTTTTGCATCAATATACATATACATATGTATGTAACATATATGTATAGCAGAATGTTAATCGCTGACTAAGTTTAAAAATTTTTGAGTGCGGTTTTTTAAAATTCACAAATTTGGGACTATGATACCCATATCTTATGCCAAAATTTGGTAGTTCGTACGCAAAAAATTTTGCGAAAAATAAATTTTGCAAAAAGAAAATTTCTACATCAACATATTCGTTTGCAGAATGTAAATCGCTGACTGAGTTTTTTAATTTATTTTTTGTAGCAAAAAGCTTTTTTTCGTGTTCCGCGATTTTTTTCAATTTTTTTAAGAGCGGATTTTTAAAATTCATAATCTTGGGACTATAATACCAATATTCTCATATCAAAGTTTGGTGGTTAGTTTGCAAAAAAAAATTCGAAAGAAAAGAAAATTTTTTGCATCAGTGTATTTGTTTGCAGAATGTAAATTTCTGATAAGAATTTTTAATTCATTTTTTGTACCATAAAGTTTCTTTTCGTGTTCCGCCATTATTTTGCAATTTTTTAAGTGGGGTTCTTTAAAATCCATACTCTAGGGACTATAATACATATATCCTATACCAAAATTAGATAGTTGGATTGCAAAAACAAAAAATCACGACAAAAAATTTTGCAAAAAGGAATAGTTTTGCATCAATATATTTGCTTTCAGAATGTTAATCGCTGATTAAATATCAAAATAAAATTTTTGTACCATAAAGCCTTCGCGTTCCGCCATTATTTTTCAATTTTTTAAGTGCAGTTTTTGTGGTTAGTTGCTCACAAATCCTATGGTTTTAATGACCACAGTTTGTCTTTTGCACAAAATTATTCAGCCTATCATGGTTTGTAGAAGTCTTTTCGGCGGAAATTTTTATTACTTTTTAATAACGCAAAGGTATATATCATTGGATGCAGAAATGTGTCCATATGAATGTTGTTTTAAGAATTTTTACAAAATTTTTATGTAATTGTAATCAGAAAAAACTAAAAAAAAACGTTTTAAAAGGTTTTTTATTTGTTTTTTCCTCAATACAAAATAAAACGTTTTTTTTTTTGTTTTTTCCTCAATACAAAAATAAAAATAATTCTCAACTTTCCTGAAAATATCAGTACGGATATTTTTTAAATTTTGTTTTCGAAAAGAAAACAAAAAATAAAAAAATTGATGAAAACAAAATATCCATCAAGAAAAATAAATTCATTTGTACCCAAGTGATTTTTTTTTATTGAGGAAAAAACAAAATAAAACGTTTTAAAAGTATTAATATCGGGTGCCTGGTGTTATCATGTTCTTTTTTTTTAGAAAAACTGTAAAAAACTGTTTCTTTGTAGAAAAACATTTTTTCGAACAAATTTTAATAATCAGAAGATATTCTGGGATCCCGAAGTATCCTGGGACCAAAATATTATCCCAGGATGTCAATTTTTAAAATATCGAGATTTGAATAATTTAATTGCCTTTGGTATTTATAAAGGGTTCTTCAACAGGGACGCTACAAAAGTAGAAAGACAGGGACAGCAAACGACGCCATATTTCTTGCCGCTCTTTTGACATTTCTCTTCAGTAAGGTTTGCTATTTCATGATGGAAAGATATACGACCCAACAACGAGTCGAAATTATTAAAATTTACTACCGACATTCGGAGTCAGTGGCCTCAACGTTAAGAGCGCTACGTCCAATTTATGGTCGTCATAATGAATGGCTTCGTCAATAAACAAAATATGCGTTATTGGTCAGACAGCAATCCACACGTACTCCATGAGTCATCATTGCATCCCGAAAAAATTACGGTTTGGTGCGGCGGCGTCATTGGGCCGTACTTCTTCCGTGATGATCAAGACCGGCACGTTACTGTGAATGGTAATCGCTACCGTTCAATGATAACCGAATATTTTTGGCCCCAATTGGATGATATGGACTTGGAGGACATGTGGTTCCAACAGGACGGCGCCACAAGCCACACAGCGAATGTTACAATCAATTTATTGCAAACCAAGTTTGGAGAACGTGTTACCGCCTCGGTCGTGCGATTTGACGCCGTTGAACTATTTCCTGTGGGGCTACGACAAATCTATGGTCTATGCCAACAAGCCAGCGACGATTGATGAACTTCGTACGAATATCGGCCGATTTATGCTTGAAAACCGGCGAAAATTGGGTTCAGCGTCTGGACTTCTGCAAGCGTTCCCGTGGTGGCCATGCAAAAGAGATCGATTTCCATACATAATGGCATCGAACGTACCTTCACAGGAATAAAGAATTTCATTGATATCCAAAACCGTTTTTGTTTTATTTACAAAAATTTTGTAGCGCTCTTATTGAAGAACCCTTTAGTAATTGTCTTTTTGCACAGCCTCCTAATAACTTTTTTTTTAAGAATTTTGGTATCCTAGGCCCGAATTTGAAGTTAAAAAAAGTTCATCGAATCAACCTTCCGAGATGTGAACTTTTTTTATTAACCCCTGACTTAGGATAGAATACTTTACTCAGAGACAATTAATTACACAGTACCACACTAAAAATGCATCGGGCATGGGATATATCAATTCTGATAGATTTTAGGATGAACATCACGATTGTGAACACCAAATTTCAAAATTAGCAAAAAGACAGTTTTTTTGTTAAAATTTCTTATTTATTCATACACCTGAGTGAACCATGGATAATTTTTAATATGGTTTAAAAATATAGACTTTGGGCTTTTGGAAACATATCAATTTATTTTTATTAGATAAAGGATCTAGGATATAACTGCAATTAAAGTGAAAACTCCACTTATTTTTCTATTTTGCGAATCTAGTAAAATCCGTTATTCGGATTTGCAAAATTTTAACATATGTATGACGTAAATTCATATTCCACTAAATTCTTTTTATGAAAAGAATCACAACTTCTGCATCAACATTTGCAGACAATTCAATCTGAAATACATATTTAACATCTTTTTTATTTCAAATAAATTTTATATGAATTTACTATGGTAAAAGGAAATAAACAACATTTTTGAACATGCATATTTTAAAATCGTTATTTTTTCAAAATTTGCACTCCAATTATCTAATACTTTGTTGAAATTGATTGGAAAACATATGTTTAATATGTTCACAAAAATATTAAAAATAAGGTGAATTAAAATTTTTCGAAAATTTAGTATTTTTGATTTAAAAATATGCTTAATAATCGTAACTTTAAATTGTTGTGATAACCAAGATGTTGCGTTCATTGAGGGTTATGTTAATTGAGGTGGTACTTAATTTAATTGTTGAATAAATCAAATAAGCTGAACTGATTAAATGCCTTAAAAATAATTTTAACCTTCCAACGAAATTGAATATGACTTTCAGGGACTTCATTCAAACAAAAATCTGAATCAAACATCAGCACAAAGTTATTACATTCCATACCAAATAAGTCTATAGAAACGCATTTAACAAGTTCAAATATCGATTTTTCCGATAGTGGAAGGGATAGTATTTCCGGGCTTATGCTATCTATTACGTCTGATATTCTAGTTTCCGTGTTGTAAATATCAGCTCGACAGTTAGCGAGATAAAGCCAAAACGATTATCTTGATTTTTCGGGTTTTTATTTTTTTTTTAAACCATGAAATGAAATAAAATATTTGCAATTCTTCGAACCTTTCCGAGCATAAAACGCTGTAAAAAAGAGCCGGGAGAAAATAAGCCAAATTTGAGCCTTGGTCTTTGCCCGGAATGATCACTATCTTACTAACGAATAAAATTAAATAGGTCCGGTGAAATAAATCAAATAAAATTGCTTTGATTGGGTTATACCATTAAATACCAATACATTCAATATCAGATAGGACTTCTTCATGATTACTAAGTCAAAACATGGACCGATTCTAACCATTCTCCATAGCGCTAGTTATCGATGAAGCAGAAACTTATGTACCAAATTTCGTCAAATTATCTTTTAAAATGTAGTTTGATTATAGGGATCGATCGTTCATTTTGTACGCACAGACGAACCGAAATCATAAGCACCAACTCAATACACCCAAGCAGTGGTGTAGAATACAAAAATATTTTTTGGTACTATGGAGGTCGAAAAAGTACTATTTTTTAAGCAAATTGGTACTATTTTGAAAATCCCATTTATCATCCCTGATTTATTATGAATTATTTTTATTTCTTTAGTTCATTAAAATTTACTAACTAATGGAATACTTTTTTAAGAATAAATAATTTATATACAAAAAAATAAATATTTTTTAAATAATGTGTATAATAAAATTTATTATGAATTATTTTAAAAAATTAATTTACTATAAATTATTTTTTTTTTATTTCTTTTATTTATTCATACATTCATTCATTAATTCATGTTCTTAATATACAAATATAAATTTAAAAATCATAAACTAATTTCTCACAGTGTAGAAACACAATACATTCACATTCTCTCTTTGTGCCGACCACTGTTTTAAAGCTTTACCATACAATAATGTGGCTTTTATATCGTTTACGAAATGTCGATGATTAGACTAACTGCGACTATTCGTTATTTAAATGAATGTTTCATATACCAAACATATATACAATATATTGCAAAAAAGAAAGAACTTTTTACGAGTACGTGTAGATAAAAAGGTGTGAAGTGTTTCCTCACCACAACCAGATTTGATTTGTGAATTTTTTTTTTCCCAAAAGAAAAAATAACAATAGATAATGAATTTATTGATTTGTTTACCTTGTGGTTTGCCTGATTCAGTTTCTTTAGTTCAGTTAATTTTTGTTTTTATAATATTTAAAAAAAAGGTTAAAGTTGGTTTTGTTATTGTATTTATGTGAGTATTTTTTTTGTGATGAGAACGATAAAAATAAATTAAAAAAATATTTTTTTTAAATCATAAATTATTCATTGAACTGAATGTGCTTTTAAAATAACAATCGTTATTTATAAAATAAAAAATTTAAAAGAATAATTTAAACCTCACACACAAAATTATTTTTATGGGAAATTTAAAGTCATGAAAAAATGTATGGAAACAAATATGTAAAACAAAATATAATCACAAACATAATTTAGTTTTATAGACTAATGTGCTAATTCATAAAAAAATATATTTCCTCTTTGAAACTTGCTATAGTTAAAGTACATATTTCGCTACCTCATTCCATCAAACCCATGCTTTTAGAATTAATTCATAACTTTTATACCCAAATCTTAATATTTAATAGAATTCATTTATGTTGAATTCTTTCCTTGTCGTATTACAATCAACTTGAGTTATTCTTTTTTATTTTTTCATTAATTCTAATGTTTTACCCCCCATTACACGGTTTTATGGGCGACCGGTCAGACCGGGTTTTAATAATATTTGGCTTTTAGCACAATATACTAAAAAATATAAAAATTGCTAAAATTATATAAATTTTATATAAAAAAATCTAAGAATTTTATAAAAATCGAATTTTGAAAAACATTCGTAGATTCTATACATTTTTTTTCTAAATCGATAATTATAATGAAAATTAATTAATTTTATAAGAATCAATACATTTTTATAAAAATCGATATATTTAAAAAAAATCGATAGATTTTTTAAAAATTGATACATTTGTAAAAATGCAAAAAATTCATAAAAAAATAAAATTTTAAAAAATTTTATGAAAAACTATAAGTTTCATAAAAATATTTAAAACTCATTAAATTTTTTAAAAATCGATAAATATTTGAAAAATCGATAAATTTTTGAAAAGTTGATAAATTTGAATGAGGGGTATGTATAGTTGATCTTTTATTTGGTAAATGAAAGTTTTTTAGTTTGATTTTAGATCATAAACACTTTCTGTTTAAATTATTTTTCAAATTAAAGAAAGATGATACAATTTTCGCAAGTAAATAAATTACAAAGAATAAAAAATTTGAAAGAATTCGATAAGGCCAGCAAGACAGAATACGTATTTTTGGCTTTCGCTACAAAGCCATCATCAGTGTCATTTGCCTTGACGGGTTAAACTATGATAAGCGTCTACTTATGTGAAAGTTGAAAGCAAATCGAATATGTTAACAACTCAACTTAGACTAACATCAACGAAAACTAACAATGCTATTTTTATCCTTTGTTATTATTACTCTGTTTTGCTTTGAACCTTAATTCTTAAAGTATCTCAGCTGGTTCTATTCAACTCTGTGTATGATAACCACAGATTTTTGAATTTCAACGGTTGTAAAATAAATTCTAAATTCTATTTGGAATTTGCATATTTGATCTTAAACCGAACAAAAATAATACTCATTGTAACAATATTCAGATCAACTAAAAATCTACAATAAATCGACATATTTTAGAAAAATGGACAAAATTTTAAAAATCGATAAATTTTTCAAAAATTGATATTTTTGAAAAATCGATAAATTTTTGCAAAATCGATAAATATTTTAAAAATTGATAAATTTTTTAAAAATCAATAAATTTTTTGAAAATCGACAAAATTTTGAAAAATCGATAAATTTTTGCAAAATCGATATATTTTTGAAAAATTGAAAAATTTTTGAAAAATCGATAAATTTGTGAAAAATCGATAAATTTTCAAAAAAATTGATAAACTTAAGAAAAATCAACAAATTTTATAAAAATTGGTAAATTTTTAAAAATCGTTTATTTATAATAACCCGAGTAAAAAAAATTGATCTCGCGCAATATCTTTTTTTTTTTTTTTTTTTTTTAATGCTTCTTTATTTACAATCTGTCCGAGGACAATATGCAAATTTGCTAACTATATATTACTTAACATGTGCTATGTAATTCCATTGAATTACATAACCTTATACAATAAACTACACAGTACAACAGCCAATCTGGGGGGTGAGAAATTCCAAGTCAGGGTGATGGTACTAGGTCAGTATAGTAAAACCCTCAAAGGGTTTGGCGTTCGTATGTGTCATTTTTTTTATGACCTTTTAAATTTTTTCCTTATCTTGATGTTTTTTCGCTTAGTTGTAACTCGAGAACCACTTGTCCGATTTTGATGAAACAAATTTAGAAAAATTTAGAATTACAATTTTTTTAATCCGTTCATATAACATTTTTCTTTATAATCAACAGTTTTGCCGGTAAAAATAAATTTGTGGAGAAAAAAAAATATTTTTTTGCCTAAAAATTAAATTTTTTTTTTTTAATTCATAAAAAATTTTAAATTTTTCTAAATTTGTTTCATCAAAATCGGACAAGTGGTTCTCGAGTTACAACTAAGCGAAAAAACATCAAGATAAGGAAAAAATTTAAAAGGTCATAAAAAAAATGACACATACGAACGCCAAACCCTTTGAGGGTTTTACTATACTGACCTAGTACCATCACCCTGACTTGGAATTTCTCACCCCCCAGACAATAATCCCAAAAATGTTCCATAGTGCTATCAGTCATTTTATAATTTTTCTATAATATATATACATATTTACAATTTTAAATAAAATAAATGGTTATAGGGTGAAATATATATACACAAAAGCGATAATATTAATGTAATAGATATATATAAATGCTTATGCATTATAATTTGAAAATCTTATAACATCCCAGGAAAATTTTCTGTTCCAAAGAATCGGTTGTACAATAGCTACTTTTCATTCACAACCCCTTCTACTGTCGATTCTAACACCGATTCTTTTTGTTGGAAATTGTCCCAAAAGCAACACCTTCTATAGCTCCAAAGTGGAACCGGTTGCTCTAGAATCAGTTCTGGAACTAGTTCTGGAACTGATTCTACGTCACCCACACCTTCCATATAGGATCCTAGGAACTGGTTCCGGAACTAGTTCCCTGGAATCGGTTGCAGTGGAACCAGTTGTAGAATGGGTGTGGTTGGCTACCGATTGTTAAAAATTTTCCTGGGATGTTTATAGAATGAATTTTGTATGAAAAATTTGTTTTATAAACCATTTAGAAATTTAAAAAGTGATTGTGCATATGACCCATAATATATATGTATATTTATCTTTCATAATAACAAAATTAGTTTATGAACGGCAAGTCCAGTATATGAGTTCGTTTTAAACGCCTTGTTTCATTACTGTCATCAAGGAGCAATATAGCCAAAGGGTTAGTATGATCACTCAGTCTCTGCAGATATTTTTCACTATACGCTTGAATTTCTTGCTTTACCGTTGACATCTTCAAATCAAGACGGATATGTTTATTGGTTATAAACCAGGGTGGATTCGTAATTAACCTAAGTGTTTTGGATTGGAACCTTTCAAAGATATCTGTATTGGATTTGCTTGCAGTACCCCATATTTGTATACCATAGGTCCAAACCGGTTTTAGTATAGCTTTGTAGATGCGCAATTTGTTATTTAAATTGAGTTGGGATCTTGGTCCTAGTAGCCAATAAAGTTTCTTGCATTTTAATTTTAGATGTTCATGCTTTGCTTTGACAGATCAAATTAGATCCAGTAATATATTTTGGGATTGCGTAAGATCTTAACTTTTCCGATAAATTGCAGATCGAATTAAATCCAGTGATATATTTGGGGATTTGGTAGGATCTTAATTTATCCCATAAATTGCAGATCGAATTAGATCCAGCAATTTATTTCGGTATTAAAATGGCAGATCGAATTAGAAACAGCAATATATTTGGGGATTGACATCTAAAACTATCCAGAAAAATGACAGATAAAATTAGATCCCGCATTATATTTGGGTACTACGTAAGATCTTCATTTATTTGGGATTAAATAAGATCCCCGACAGATATTGACAACAGTTCAAAAAATAATACACTGGCAGAGCACTGATTTTATAAAAATTACAATATTTTGTTAAAATAAGGTTTAAACTCAGAAGGTCTCGAGTTCGATACCGTTCACGGCTATGAATTTTTTTTTTTTATAAAAAGAATTTCTTTTCCCTAGTAAAAATGATTTTTACATAATCAGATATGATTTTTATATAATCAGATATGATTTTTATATAATCTTATATGATTTTATACAATTATAACTTGTCGAGTATTGTGAAACATATATTTTTATATGATTATATCAAAAGATATTTAATTATATAAAATTATATTAACCAGATCCACCATTTTCCGGATCAAATCATGTATGGATTAATATAATTATATAAAAAATATATTATTTGATCCGAAAAATGGTGGATCTGGTTAATATAATTTTATATAATTAAATATCTTTTGATATAATCATATTAAAATATATGTTTCACAATACTCGACAAGTTATAATTGTATAAAATCATAAATGATTATATAAAAATCATATATGAATATATAGAAATCATTTTTACTAGGGTTTATAAAATTATAATTTTATTTTCTATAAATGTTTTTATAAAATTATATTTTGTTTTATTAAATTGAATTTTAAAAAAAAAATAATTTTATTTACATCGTTTTAACGCTCTACACCATTTCCAATTGTACAATTGTTTTTAAGATTTTTCAATTGTATTTCAGAAATAATCAATTGAATTTCAGTTTTATCAATTGTATTTCAGAACTTATCAATTATTTTTCAGATTTATGAATTGTATTTCAGAACTAGTCAATTGAATTTCAGTTTTATCAATTGTATCTCAGAAATTATTAATTGTATTTCCGAAATTCACAACCATATTTCAGAAACTATCAAACTGTATTTTAGAAATTATGAAATGTAATTTAGAAATTTTTTCTCTATTAACTATGATAAACAATCAACAAGTTCTGAAATAGATTTAATTATTTCTCAAATACAATTAATAATTTCTGAAATACATTCCATAATTTCTGAAATACATTTAAAATTTCTGAAATACAATTAATAGCTTCTGAAATACAGTTAATATTGTAGTTGCCCTAGGAAAAATGATTTTTATGTAATCAGATATGATTTTTATATAATCATTTATGATTTTATACAATTATAACTTGTCGATGTGAAACATATATTTTTATATGATTATATCAAAAGATATTTAATTATATAAAATTATATTAACCAGATCCACCATTTTCCGGATCAAACCATGTATGGGTTAATATAATTATATAAAAAATATATTATTTGATCCGAAAAATGGTGGATCTGGTTAATATAATTTTATATAATTAAATATCTTTTGATATAATCATATAAAAATATATGTTTCACAATACTCGACAAGTTACAATTGTATAAAATCATTAATGATTGTATAAAAATCATATATGAATATATAAAAATCATTTTTACTAGGGTGCTGATGAGTTACCATATATGACCATATATTATTTAAATGGCACCATATATGACAATATATTTCCGAGTAAAAAAGTTTATATATCTTATATATAAGAATATAAAATAATCATATAAGCGTTTATAAAATCTGATTCGCAAATGGTTCTATAAAATTATATTAGATTGTATTATTTTAGATCAGTGACGTTCCCTCGAATGTGCGGAGAAGTTCTCTGCACACCCTAAAAATATTTCATATGTTTGTAAATTTAAAATTTTTATAAATTTTCCCAGGGTTCTATAATATTTCCGCACAACAGGCACTTACTGTATTTATATTGAGTAGATCGTGCACTGTTGTGATGTATTTTTTATACATTCACGATATTCAATACTAGATACACGATGTAGTCTTACGAAAATAAATGCTATTACTACTGTGCTAGTAGCAGTAACAAGCAAAAGAAAAATTTGTGCAACAAAACTAGCGTTGCCAGACGTCGCGCTTTTGGCGGGATTGTCCCGCTTTTTCCATATTTGCTGCATTAACAGAAAAAGTCTGTAACAATTTAGTTAAAATAACCAAAAATAGTTAAAGATTACCTTGCAGAAAAAACTTCTGAAATTAGCAGAATTTATTTGTTAAATAATAGTAACATAAGAACAGAAAAAATAAAACAGTTAAGATTTGAGTTAAAATTTAGTTAACATAAAGTTGCAACTTGTCCTACTTAAATCAGCAAAAAAATTTTGATGAACATTGTTATACTACAAAATCACAAAAAATGTAAAATTTTCATTTTATTTAAATTTTTTTAACGAATATAATTTTATCCATCTTGTTAGCAAATATTTCTTTGGTTTCAGAAGAATAAGCTGTTATTTCCATTCAACTAAATTCAACTTAAATATAACTATTTTTGTAATATCCACTAATTTTTTTTGCACAATTCATCAGCGTAGTTTGTCTTTTTTAATTAACTTAGATATAACAAAAATTTTGTAAATTTAACGGTTTTATATTTGTTTTTCTTTTCCTCCTAGCATTTAGGAAAACAAAATCTAATTTCAGCAGTTTTTTCTACAAAGTAATTTTTAACTAATTTCCGGTAGCTTTTCTGCTATTTTTACAGGTTTATTTCTGAGAGTGTGAAATTCTTCGGAATTAGTAGGTACTTCTTCCAAAAAAAACCTTGAAAATTTTTGAAAATTTCTTCATTTTCTTAACCATACCAGCTGCAAAAATTCATTAATTTTGTAACTTTAAGTTAAAATGGTATTAAAACTATTCAAATTTCCTGATGGCTATTCATATTTTATGAAGTATAATTTAGGTAAAAGAATGATTGCAATTTTTTTATCTAAGAAAAGTTATTAGTATTGAACATATTTGCAACTTTAAGAGAAAACATCACATCTCACAATCGTGTATGCTGGGTCTCAAAGGGTTATCGATATAGTTAGTTAACTATCGACATTTTTTTGTTCATTTAATAAGTTAAGTAATTTAAAAATTTTTTACGAGGAAAAAAACATAACTTTGAAATAATTTTATTAAAAAATACCTGCTCTACAAAAAAAAAAGGTGAATGTGGTTTTAGTATAATTAGGGGCTGCTGATTTCGAATCTGCAACCAATTTTTTCGAATATTATTAAAACTGTTGAATTTAACATCAAATTTTAAATTTTTTGTCCCGCCAAAGTTATAGAAATCCCGCCAATTTTATGAATTTTCGGACATTGTCCCGCTTTTTGACAAAAAATTTCTGGCAACGCTAAACAAAACTAACAGCACATTCGTGCTAGGAAAAAATATTTGTTAAGCAACATAGTTTAAACACAAATATATGTTGGAAATGTGCTGAAAAAAATTTTGAACCAAAACACAAAAAAAAACACACAATGTTGCAGAGAAAACACGAATACATACAAAACCATATTGTGCGTTGACAAGAATTGCACATATTAGTAAAATAAATACAGCTAGGGCTTGGAAGAAATATTTATAAATGAATTCATTTTATGAATCAGTGAATAATTATAGCCAGGAAAATTTTCTGTTCCAAAGAATCGGTTGTACAATAGCTACCCAGGAAAATTTTCTGTTCCAAAGAATCGGTTGTACAATAGCTACTTTTCATTCACAACCCCTTCTTCTGTCGATTCTAACACCGATTCTTTTTGTTTGAAATTGTCCCAAAAGCAACCCCTTCTATGGCTCCAAAGTGGAACCGGTTGCTCTAGAATCAGTTCTGGAACTAGTTCTGGAACTGATTCTACGTCACCCACACCTTCCATATAGGATCCCAGGAACTGGTTCCGGAACCTGTTCCATGGAATCGGTTGCAGTGGAACCAGTTGTAGAATGGGTGTGGTTGGCTACCGATTGTAAAAAATTTTCCTGGGTACTTTTCATTCACAACCCCTTCTTCTGTCGATTCTAACACCGATTCTTTTTGTTTGAAATTGTCCCAAAAGCAACCCCTTCTATGGCTCCAAAGTGGAACCGGTTGCTCTAGAATCAGTTCTGGAACTGATTCTACGTCACCCACACCTTCCATATAGGATCCCAGGAACTGGTTCCGGAACCAGTTCCATGGAATCGGTTGCAGTGGAACCAGTTGTAGAATGGGTGTGGTTGGCTACCGATTGTAAAAAATTTTCCTGGGTAGTCATGGTAAGTAAAATCTAAGAAAAAATCTGACTACAAAATATAGGAAATCAAAATAGCACACAAGAATTAAGAATTAAATAAAAGTAAATATTTACAACAAAAATTAACTTTCAAATTTTTCATCTCTCTTCTATTGTAACTGAAAAAACCTAAAAATAATAATACCCCAGGAAAATTTTCTGTTCCAAAGAATCGGTTGTACAATAGCTACTTTTCATTCACAACCCCTTCTACTGTCGATTCTAACATCGATTCTTTTTGTTGGAAATTGTCCCAAAAATAACACCTTCTATAGTTCCAAAGTGGAACCGGTTGCTCTAGAATCAGTTCTGGAACTAGTTCTGGAATTGATTCTACGTCACCCACACCTTCGATATAGGATCCCTGGAACTGGTTCCGGAACCAGTTCCATGGAATCGGTTGCAGTGGAACCAGTTGTAGAATGGGTGTGGTTGGCTACCGATTGTAAAAAATTTTGATGAGATATTACTTGTTATCCAAAAAATAACAATTAAATTTAAAATGGAAATCAAACTCAAATGATTCTTTCTGCAAATCAAAAATTGCTATTTCTTTTTAAATATTTATTTTAAATTAATAAAATATACATATGAACCAAAGAACAGCTTTTTTATTTTGTAACTACCCAGGAAAATTTTCTGTTCCAAAGAATCGGTTGTACAATAGCTACTTTTCATTCACAACCCCTTCTACTGTCGATTCTAACACCGATTCTTTTTGTTTGAAATTGTCCCAAAAGCAACCCCTTCTATGGCTCCAAAGTGGAACCGGTTGCTCTAGAATCAGTTCTGGAACTAGTTCTGGAACTGATTCTACGTCACCCACACCTTCCATATAGGATCCCAGGAACTGGTTCCGGAACCAGTTCCATGGAATCGGTTGCAGTGAAACCAGTTGTAGAATATGTGTGGTTGGCTACCGATTGTAAAAAATTTTCCTGGGTAGCTATTTTAAATGAAAAAATGTCTTTTGAAATTCAAGAAATATCATTTGAAATTAAGAAAAAAATCGGAATAAAAAAATAGAAATGAAATTAAAAAAAATGCAAATTGTTGTTCACAAAATTCTAAATGAATGAAAAAAATACCAATACCGTTTAATATTCAAAAAACATCAATTCGAAATCAAAAAACACCATTTGCTATTAAAAAATACCAATTGAAATTAAAAAAAAAATATATCAATTAAGAAGCAAAAAACCAAATGAAATTGAAAAATATCAATTGCAATTCAAAAATACCACATAAATTAAAAAATATAAATTTAAATTCAAAACATACAAAATGAAATAAAAAATATCAATTGAAATTAAATAAATGTAAACTGAATTCTATTTGGTACTTTTTGTGCTTTTTTATTTAAATTTTTTTTTTAATTTCAATTGGATTTTTTTTGGTTTTATTTGGTACCCAGGAAAATTTTCTGTTCCAAAGAATCGGTTGTAGAATAGCTACTTTTCATTCACAACCCCTTCTACTGTCGATTCTAACACCGATTCTTTTTGTTTGAAATTGTCCCAAAAGCAACCCCTTCTATGGCTCCAAAGTGGAACCGGTTGTTCTAGAATCAGTTCTGGAACTAGTTCTGGAAGTGATTCTACGTCACCCACACCTTCCATATAGGATCCCAGGAACTGGTTCCGGAACCAGTTCCATGGAATCGGTTGCAGTGTAACCAGTTGTAGAATGGGTGTGGTTGGCTACCGATTGTAAAAAATTTTCCTGGGTAGTTTTTACCTTTAAATTTTATTTGATATTTCTTGAATTTCAAACGGTAGCTTTTGAATTTTATGAATTTCAGATTTTGAACTTTAAAAATTTCATTAAAAAATCGTACTTTTTGTAAAGCAAAAAAATAGATAATGAAAATTTAAAAATAATTAATTAAGAAGCATAAAAAATGGAAGGTGAAAAAAAAAAAAAAAAAAACAATAAAAACAAACGAAAAGAAGAACAAAAAAACGGCACCCCATTTATAACGATCTGGAATTGGTCTTGGAAGAAGCCAAGAACAGACTTATTTAAACCCGTTGACACTTGCTTTATTTTGTATTGAATTGATATAGGATTGATGAAATGAAACAACAAATATTAGAGAGAGTAAAAAATATAATTTATAAACAAAGTTTGTACGAACGGAAAATCACTAAAAAATTATCAAAAATCGTTACAAACACGGAAAAAAACGCTAGAAACAGAGAAATACTTAGGAAATTTACAATATTATTACAAAAAAAACGAATTTACTAACATAATTGGCGTTAGATCTTTACATAAAATAATGTAAATTGTACTCCGCCAATGAATAAAATTGTTTTTAGTAATATTTTTAATTAAGGTTATTTTTATTGTACTTGATATACAAAAAAAAAAAAAAATGCGGTGGTCAAATAGAAATCTCGCTACTGTCATAAAGTGCAAATGTAAACGTTCAAGAATTCCGGTACAGATTTCCATTGAAATCTCGGGATTTAAAAATAGAAATAAACGCAGAATTAAAGGTAAAGTTTTTTAATTTTTTTTTACCGTTTATCATTGATTTCCCTGATATGCAAGTATGGTTGTATTTTTTACACTTGTGTAATTTTCCTATGACCATAGATTTGCACTGTTCTCAAATATTTGTGGAGAACACCCAATTAAAAACTTCACCGCACGTCCCTCTTTTAGATACAATTCAATCTAATATTATACAATTGCATATACTCTGATGCAATTACATCCCAAAATTTGGCACATCTAATTGAATCTTATTATATCTAATCTGATATAGTTATATATTATTTAATGCAATTAGATTTCAAGATTTATACCCATAATATGTTGGGTTTTGAAATATGTTTGAATTGTAAAACTGACATAAAAATGTATTTAAATAATATACATTTTTATCAAAAATTGACTCAGAAAGTATTTTAAATTAAAATTTATGTAAATCTATATATAAAATGACTTAGAAAATGTTTTGGAATCTAGATTATGTAAAGTTTTATCTAAAATGACTTCCCAAGTAAAAAAAAATTATATGGAGCCATATGAAGTTATATTTAATTATATATAATCTTTTATGTAATTAGATATAATTATATCCGAAAAATGAGAACATCTTATTTTATCTTATTGTATCGAATTGTATACAATTGTATACAATTTGGTACAATTTGATACAATTTTATGCAATTCGATACAAATGTATCCGAATTTTGTCCTCATCCAATTACATAAAATTATTTCTTTTTGTATAAAATTATATAAAATGTTATAAAAGTGGGCATAGTTGGATACAATTATATCTAAATATTGAACTTATACTTTTGATCATATTATATATGACCACATCTAACAATATACAAAAATTATTTTTTTTAAATAAAAAAGATATGCAATATCTGGAGATCAGACCTGGGGGATTTCAATTACAGTTGCAAATAAATATAATTGATATTAAAAAAAAAAACTCAATTACATTTCATGTAACTGTAATTGAAAATTTTCAATTACAAGTAAAGTGATTTCAATTACAAATTTCAATTACATTTAGAATTAAAGTGTTTTTTGTTAAAATTTTGTAGAAAAAACTGACTGGGATAGGTTGGATAGGCGTGGATAAGTATAAAAAGAATACGTCATATTGGGCTGACCTCTCACTTGTGCTTTTTGGCACTATTTCTTTTCCGAAAAAATGTAATTGTAATTGACATTTTTTCAATTACAATTATATGTAATTAGGGAATGCAAAATCACGCACTTTTTGATTTCCCGGGAAAGCGGGAAATTTATATTGAATTCCCGGGATCCCGCAAGGGAAATAAATTAAAAAATATTTTATAATAATTTAAAAATTTTTATACATAAAATATCTTAAAGATCTCAAATTTTCATGATTGTGAAAAAGCTCAGTTGGTTTTTCTTGGAATTTTCGTAGTGAGAAAGAATTAATTTTATATTAGAAATTATAAAAGTCTAATTATATATTTTTAAAAATTGAATAAACTAAAAC